>PVIA01018152.1:0-13583 GCA_004024845.1 Tonatia bakeri
TTTAGGCTTTTGTTTTGTTTTGTTTTGTTTTTGTTTTGTCATGCCTGTTATGTAATGAGGGGTGGAGCCTTAGGTGTTCACCAGGGTGGGTCAACCCAGTCTCTGGGTTGTCATACTGTAGGTAGGGCAAGGGTCTGAGAGGGAACAATGGTACTTGCTGTGTTCTCTCTCGGATTTCGGTCCCTTCTGTCAATTCCCACAAGCAAATTGGGCACATCTGGTGCTGATTCCTGGGCGGGTGGGCTTGTGTACATTCTAGGACACTGTGGGTCTCTCCAACGAACTCTCCTGTGTGGCTGGGAGTCTCTCTCTGCGCCTCAACCCCCACAGGTGTTTTCAATCCATGTTTTGAGGCTTTATTTCCCTGAGCTGGCGCCCTGGGCTGCATGGTCTGTCTTGCTCCCCAGCTTCGCCTGCTTTGTCTGTGCATGAATGTGGGACCACTTGGTCAGCCAGCCGCCCTGCATGCCTCACTGGGTCTGCCAGCCACCTCCTGATCACCCGGGGTCCATCAGCCACTGCCTTGCACGCCAGGGTCCTCAAGTCACCACTTTTTTTTTTTTTTTTTTTTTTTTGCTGCAACCCCTCTCTGCCCAGCATCTGACTCTGCCCGGCCCCCCAACTCCGCCCTTCCTACCAGACTGGATGAATGTGTCTAACTCCTTGGTTGTTGGACTTCATGCAATTCAATTTTCTGTCAGTTCTGGTTGGTTTTTTTTGTTTGTTTCTAAATTGTTATTCTTAATTTGGTTGTGTGAGGAAGGAGGCACAATATGTCTACCTACACCTCCATCTTGGCCAGAAGTCCTCCAGAACATTCTTACCACCCCAAGAAAGGAACTCTGTGCCTATTAGCAATCACTCCTCACTCCCCCTTCCCAGAACCCATAGTAACCACTAGTCTACTTTCCGTCTTTATGGATTTGCCTGTGCTGGACATTTCATAAATGGAACCATAATATGTGGCCTTTTGTGTCTGAATTCTTTCACTTAGCATAATCTTTCAAAGGTTTATCCATGTTGTAGCGTATTCCATTACATGGATATGCCACATTTTATTTATCCATTCATCACCTCATGGTTATTTGGGTTGTTTCCACTCTTTGGCTATTATAAATAATGCTACTATAAACATTTGTGTACATGTTTTTTATGAACATGTTTTCAGTTGTCTTGTGTATATACCTAGGAAGCCGTTGCCTAAAATGAGGTCACAAAGATTTACTCCTCTTTTTTCTTCCAAGTTATAAAACTTAGTGTTATCGAAATGTTATCTCTTACATTTAGCTTTTTGAGTCATTTTGAGTTAATTTTTGCCTAAGTGTGAGGTAAATTTCCAAATTCATTCCTTGGCATGTGGATATACACTTGTCTCAGCACCACTTGTTAAACAGACTATTTTTTCCCTCATTTAAATGACTCAACACTCTTGTTGAGATGTAGTTTTACTAAATGTATGAGTTGGGTTTTTTTTTTCTGAACTCTCAATTTTCTCCCATTGGCCTACATAGAGATCTTTACACCAGTACACAAGTCTTGATTATTGTAGCTTTGCAGTAAGTTTTAAAATCAGGAAGTGTGATCCCTCCAACTTTATTATTATTTTCCAAGATTTTTGGATTTTTATTATTATTTTCCTATTCTGGGTCCCTTGCATTTCCAAATGAATTCTAGGATCAACTTGTCAATTTCTACTAAAAAGACAGCCCTAATTTTGATAGAGATTGTATTAATTCTATAAATCAATTTGGGGAAAATTGCTATCTTAACAATATTAAGTCTTCTGATCCATGAAAATGGCTTATCTTTTCCATATATTTAGATTTTCTTTAATTTTTTTCAATGATATTTTTAGTTTTCAAAGTACAAATCTTGCACTTCTTTTGTTAAATCTCTGCCTGAGTATTTTATTCTTCATGGTACTATTATAAATGAATTTTTTTCTTACTTTTCATTTTTTGATTATTCATTACTAGTGTATAGAAATAAAAATAGTTTTTGCATATTGATTTTGTACCCTGAAACTTTTCTGAACTCATTTATTAGTTTTAAGTATTTTGTGGATTCCTTAGGATTTTCTATATATAAGATCATGTCATCTGTAAATAGAGGTGATTTTGTGTCTTCCTTTCCAATCTGGATGCCTTTTATTTATTTTCCTTGCTTGATTGCACTTCCTAGAACCTCTAGTACAATGTTCAGTAAAACTGGCAAGAGTGGGCATTTTTGTCTTCTTCTCAACCTTAGGGGGAAAGCTTTCAGTTTCTCACCTTTAGGTATGATGTTAGCTGTGAGTTTTTGGTAGATTGTCTTCAGCAGGTTGAGGAAATTCCATGCTATTCCTAGTTGGTTGAATGTTTTTGTCATGACAGGGTGTTGGATTCTAACAATGCATCTGATGTCATCTATTTAAACAATCATGTAGTTTTGGTCATTTTTAAAAATTAATAGGGGATGTATCGTATTGATTTTCATATGTGGAAGCAACCTTGCACTCCTGGAGTAAATCCTACTTTATCATAGTGTGTAATCCTTTCTGTTTCTAGGTTTTATTTGCTAGCATTTTTTGAAGATTTGGGATTGGTCTGTAGTTCTCTAATGATCTCTTTCTGGTTTGTGCATCAAGGTAAAACTGGATTCTCAGAATGAGTTTTGAAGTATTTCTTCCTTTTCCATTTTTTGGAAGAGTTTGTAAAGGGTTAATTTTAATATTTTTTTTAGTATTGATAAAATTCACCAGGAAGGCCATGAGGGCCTGGGCTTCTCTTTGTAGAAACTTTTGTGATTACTAATAAACCTTTTAACACACTTATTACAGGTCTATTCAAATTTTCTATTTCTTGAGTCAATTTCAGTAGTTTGTGTCTTTCTAGGAATTTGTCAGTTCCATCTGGGCTGTCTAATTTGTTGATATCTAATTGTTCATAGTATTCCTTATAATCCTTTTTATCTGTTAAAATCAGTAGTTCTTTTCCCACTTTCATTCCTAATTTAGTGATTTGAGTCTTTTCTTTTTTCCTTGGTCAGTCTAGCTAAGGTTTGTCAATTTTGTTGATCTTTTCAAAGAACCAAATCTTGGTTTTGTTTATTTTTTTTCTATTGCTTTCTATTTCATTCATTTTCTAGTCTCTAGTCCATTAATTTCTGCTCTAATCTTTATTCATTTCTTCCTTCTGCTTGTTTTGGGTTTAGTTTTTTTTTTCTGTTTCTAGTTTCTTCAAGTGGAAGTTTAGGTTATTGATTTGAGATCTTTCTTCTTTCTTAATAGAGGTGTTTACAGCTATGAATTTCCCTCTAGGCTGTGGCTTTGCTGCATCCTCTGTGTGTTGATATATCATGTTTTTGTATTCATCTCAAAGCATTTCTAATTTCTCTTATATTTCTTCTTTGACCCATTTGTTATTTAGTAGTGTGTTGTTTAATTTCCACATATTTGTGAGTTTTCAAAATTTACTTCTGTTATTTATAATTTCATTCCATTATGGTCAGAAAACATACTTTGTATGATTTCAGTTGTTTTTAAATGTATTGATATTTGGTTATCCTAGAGAATGTTGCACATACATGCTCTTGTTGGGCAGAGTGTTCTGCTGATGTCTGTAATGATTTATAATGTTGTTGTAATGTTATAATGTGTACTACTTCCTTATTGATATTCTGTCTACTTGTTCTATCCATTCTTGAAAGTAGGATATTGAAGTCTACAACTATTACTGTTTAAGTGCTTATTTTCCCCTCTGTTCTGTCAGTTTTTGCTTCATGTATTTTGAAACTGTATTGTTAGGTACACATGTATTTATGATTGTTACAGCTTCTTGATGGATTGACGCTTTAATCATTAGAAACTGTCCTTTTTTTTTTTTTTTTTGGTCATGGGTAAGTTTTCGTCTTAAAATCTATTTTGTCTGATAATAATGTAGCCACTGCAACTCTCTTTAACTAGTTCGCATGATACATATTTTGCCATCCTTTTACGCTCACATAATTTGTGTTTTGAATCTGAAGTTTGTCTCCTGTAGGCAGCATATAGTTGGATTGTGAGTTTTTTTAATCCATTCTGCCAGTCTCTGCCTTTAATCTACTTACATTCAATGTAATTACTGATAACATAGAATTAATGTCTGCCATCTTTTTTCTCTTTATCTAACGTTTTTCCCTCTATTTCACTGCTGTCTTTTATTATACAGTGTCCTGGCAGAAGTAACACCTGCCTGAGTGTGGTTGGTAGGGTAATAATGTGAGTGTAATAATTTATACTTTTAATTTGAACATTTTACCTAAAATGTTTGTATGGTGTGTTTAACTGTAATATTGTTATGTTACAGAATTACATACTTATGATTTTGTAATAAAAGATTTTGTAATAAAAATGGGCCTTATTTGTGCCAGACCCTGTATTAAATAGGTAATTTTTGTTTTATTTTATTTTTAATTCCTTTATTGCTCTTTTTAATATTATAATTTTGAGTTATTTTCTTAGTGGTTGCTGTGGAGATTACAATTAGCATTCTAATTTAAAACAATCTAGTTCAGATTAATACCAACTTAATTTCAGTAATATACAAAAACTTTTATATAGTCCATTCCCTCCCTCCACTTTATATGGTTACTGCCATAAAAGTTACATCTTAATAATTGGTGTTTGCATCAGTTGTGCTTTATGAAGTTGTGTTTTAAAATTATATAAGAGGAGGAAAACACATTTTTCTTGAGTAAATACACTTTGAGTTGATACAAGTCATTGCTTAATTTCCAGAGTTCTGAAAAAGTTGAGTCTGACTATTTTTACCAATTTTCTTGTTGCTTTTATGGATGAGAGAATTTTTGACATTTTTGTTTAAATCACTCTTAATGTATTTCTAATTTGTATTTCCCTTATATGAAATTAAACGTCTTTACTATGTTTCTTTTTCCTTTTGTGTGAGCTATATGTATATATCCTATTACCATAGTCTATTATTTATTTTTCAGTTGATTTGTAGGTTTAGGGAAATCAGCTCCCTGCCTTTGTATGAGTTGCAGAATTTTCCTTCATTTTGTGTTTTTTCTTTTGTTCATGGTGATTTTTGTCACAGAGAAAAAGGTATCAGTCTGTTCTTAATTTATTTTAATGTATCAATTTTAATGTATATATGAACTATGTTAGGGCTTCTGAGTTTTGTATAATACTTTAAAAAGCTTTTTCTTAAGATTATTTTAATGATTTACCAATGATCTTTCAAATATTTTTAATATCAACTTTATCAAAATATAGTTTACATACAGTAGAATGCATCTATTTTTACTGAGTATTTTTTACAAGTGTATACTTCCATGTAACCACCACCATAATCATGATAGAGAACATTTCAATCACTCAAAAAAATTATTTTAGGCCCCTTTATAGTCATTCCCACTTCACCACCAGCACAAAATACTCATGATTTTTTTATTGTCTTTATACCTGAGATTATATCCCCCTTGTCAATTTTTTTAAGATTTTTGGATTGGCTTTTTTCTTTTTAACTACTTTATTGTTTTTCAATCACAATTGTCTGCATTTCCCCCACCACCACTCCCCCACCACCCCAGCCAATCTCACCTTTCTCCCTTGCTTCTACCCTCCCCCTTGGTTTTATCCATGTGTGCTTTATAGTATCCTCCCACTGTCCCCTCCCCCCTCCCTTCTGGCTGTTGTTAGATTGTTCCTAATTTCAATGTCTCTAGTTATATTTTGTTTGCTTTTTTCTTTTGTTGATTACATTCCAGTTAAAAGTGAGATCATATGGTATTTGACGCTTACCGCCTGGCTTATTTCACTTAGCATAATGCTCTCCAGTTCCATCCATGTTGTCACAAAGGATAGGAGTTTCTTCTTTTGCTCTGCTGCATAGAATTCCATTGTGTAAATGTACCATAGTTTTTTGATCCATCCATTTACTGATGGGCACATAGGTTGCTTCCAACACTTGGCTATTGTAAATTGTGCTGCTATGAACATTGGGGTGCATAGGTTCTTCTAAATTGGTGTTTCAGGGCTCTTAGGGTATAATCCCAGCAGTGGAATTGTACTTAGGGTATAATCCCAGCAGTGGAATTTTGACCCAGTGCCAGCTGGGTCAAAAGGCAGTTCCATTTTTAGTTTTCTGAGGAAATTCCATACTGTTTTCCACAGTGGCTGCCCCAGTCTGCATTCCCACCAACAGTGCAGTAGGGATCCCTTTTCTCCACATCCTCTTCAACACCTGTTGTTTGTTGATTTGTTTGTGACAGCCATTCTCACCGGTGTGAAGTGGTATCTCACTGTGGTTTTAATTTGCATCTCTCTGATGGTTAGTGATGCTGAGCATCTTTTCATATGTCTCTGGGCCATCTGTATGTCCTTCTTGAAGAAGTGTCTGTTCAAGTCCATTTTTTAATTGTTTTTTTTTTTTTGTCTTCCTGGAGTGGAGTCATGTGAGTTCTTTATATATTTTGGAGATCAAACTCTTGTCCAAGGTATTATTGGAAAATACCTTTTCCCATATAGTTGGTTCTCTTTTCACTTTAATGCTGTTTTCTTTAGCAATGCAGAAGCTTTTTAATTTGATAAGGTCCCATTTGTTTATTCTTTCCTTTATGTCCCTTGCTTTAGGGGACATATCAATGAAGATGTTGCTATGTGGAATATCTGAGACTTTCCTGCTGATGTTTTCCTCTAGGGTTTTTATGGTGTCATGACTTATATTTAAGGCTTTTATCTAACTTGAATTTATTTTTGTGTATGGTGTAAGTTGGTGATTGAGTTTCATTTTTTTGCATGTAGCTGTCCAGATCTCCCAACACCATTTGTTGAAACGGCTATTTTTACTCCATTTTATGCTTTTTCTCCCTTTGTCAAATATTAATTGATCATAGAGACTTGAGTTTATTTCTGGGCTCTCTGTTCTGTTCCATTGGTCTATGTGTCTGTTTTTATGCCAGTAACAGGCTGTGTTGATTACAGTGGCCTTGTAACACAGTTTGATATCACGTATTGTGATCCCTCCCAGTTTGTTCTTCTTTCTCAAAATTGCTGCAGCTAATCAGGGTTGTTTATGGTTCCATATATATTTCTGAAATGTTTGTTCTATATCTGTGAAATATGCCATTGGTACTTTAATAGGGATTGCATTGAATCTATAAATCACTTTGGGTAGTATGACCATTTGGATGATGTTAATTCTTTCAATCAGTGAGCATGGTACATGCTTCCATTTGTTTGTGTCTTCCTTGATTTCTTTTTTCAGTGTTGTATAGTTGTCTGAGTACAGGTCTTTTACCTCGTTGGTTAGGTTTATTCCTAGGTACTTTATTTGTCTTGTTGCTATATCAAGTGGGATTTTTTTCCTGATTTCTATTTTTGATATTTCATTGTTGGTGTACAAAAATGCCTTTGTTTTGTGAGTATTGACTTTGTATCCCACTGTTTTGCCAAATTCATTTATTAGGTCAAGTAGTTTTTTGGTGGAGTCTAGGATTTTCTATGTATACTATCATGTCATCTGCAAACAATGACAGTTTTACTTCCTCATTTCCAATTTGGATGCCTTTTATTTTTTTTTTCTTGTCTGATTGCTGTGGCTAAGACTTCCAATACTATGTTGAATAGGAGTGGTGAAAGCGGGCATCCTTGTCTTGTTCCTGATCTTAGTGGGAAAGCTCCCTTTGTCATTTTATTTCATCCTTCTTCTTGAGTAAGGTAGCTAATACTTAATCTCTTTTTTATTTAATTTTATTTCAAAGAATTAGCTCTTTTATTTATACATGTTTTACATATGTATTAGTTATATCATTTTTCTTCTTTAAAATCAACTAGTCATTTGAGTAATATGTTTAATTCTTGTTGTTAAGGGTGTGAATTTTCCTTTAGGAACTTCTTTAGCTGAATTCCAAGGGTTCTAATGTGAAGCAATCATCTCACCATGTCACCGGAATTTTCTTTGCTTTGTTTTCATGTGTTTCTTAATAATAAAATTTAGGTCAGTATTTTCATCTTAAGAGTTATGTATAACTATGACTTTGACTGGTAGTCAGTGACTTCCTACCGTGAGCAATGATGGAATTGAGGTCTTCCTCTTCCCTCCTTCCCTCTTCTCCCCCAGCCGATTGGTTATCTTCCTTAGTGCTTTCCTTTGTACTTCTAAATATACTTTTATTTCTGTCCGGTTCTGAAAACTACAAAATACATTTAGACTAGGCTTAATTTTTCCCAGAGGAGTACTTTTTAGGCCTTTTTCTGCATGTCCCCCTCATTCCTCCCCTTCCCTCCATCCCCTCACCTCCCTACAAGGCAGCTCCTGGGTCATCTTAGTTAGGGAAAATGAGGACTTAGTTGATGAGGTCAGCTGCTGCCTCCACAAAGGACAGAAGTAAATTTAGGTTCTGTCACAGACTGAGACTCTATCAGGGAAGCTCAGAACATCCTGCCATAAGTCCCTAAAAATAGCATCTCTAGGCTTATACAGCTGGAGCCCAAGGCACAGCCGCTGCCTGTCCCTTCTTCTGAGGCGCTTAGATCAAGCTTAGGGCCCTTCCACATGGGGAAAACCTCTTTATGCCTAGCTCTCCATGATGGTGAGACAACTAGATTCCTGAGCACCTTGGTCACTCATCTCAATGTGGGCAAGTATCTTCAAATTGAATTGTTTCCAAAGAAATCCTCACAGAAATCTTAAAGGCCCTCCCACCCCCAGCCTGAACTACCTTTTATTTAAACTTAACCATGGTCATACCCTTATGTATTCCCCATCCCCCCACCCCTATTTTCCACTGGGCTCTACCCAAGCTCCAGAGTTCAGGCCAAAAGGAACAGTGCTACCAGATGGCCACCCTGTTGAAAGAGGCAGCTCTGGCAAAACTGATGTCTGCAAAGGTCTTTTGTCTCCTGGTGTTTGAAAGTCCTTTGTCCTGCCAAGGGATAATATTGATGCATATTTGTGTTTCTGTCCTTATTTCTATTTCTTTTCAGCCCCCTTTCTCACACCCCATCTATCCTGAGTCTCCTTATTTGTTTGCTTTGTTTGTTTTTTAGTTGTATTTATTTATTTTTAGGAAGAGGAGAAGGGAGGGGGAAAGAGAGGGAGAGAAATATCAGTGCGAGAAACAGTCAGTTGCTCCTTGTACATGACCTGATCAGGGACTGAACCCACAACCCAGGTTTGTGCCCTGTTCTGGAATCGAAGCAGCGACCTCTCGCTCTGCGGAACCATGCCCAGCCAACTGAGCCACACTGGTCAGGTCTATCCTGAGTCTCCTTTAATCATTATCGCCCTCTCCCCATGATATGCTGTCATAACAGAAGATGTCACTTGTTTACAAGGTGTACAGCAGAAGCAGAAAAGATTGGTAGACTCAAGGAAATGAATCTATACTATTAGGTATCATGAGAAAAGCAGAAAATACTTTTGAAGAAGCCTTCTCGGTGCCCCTTTAGTCAAAATGCATTGCAGTGTCTGGAACAGGGAATGAAACCTCTTCCCACTGTCTGGGCAGGTCATGCAGTGCAAAATCTAGACTGGAGTCTGTTCAGTTCACAGGCCGTGTAAATAGTCTAGCTGGGGCCCTTCCCTTTCCCTCAAACATCAAGAGTTCATATATCATCATTTAGCATTTATTTAGCCCAGGGGTGTAGTAGCAGAGGAACCAGCGTGGGAGACTTCTCCAAGACACCTCAATCACACCCAATCGTCACTTTCCAGGTTAGAAAAGTCAAGACATTAGATTAGGCCCTAACACCCCAGTTGCTCTGACACACTAAGGACATAGGGCATGGACTGGCTGGTGGATGCACAGAAAGAAGCCGGGATGGCTCTGTGAGCACACAGTGTGGTGAGCAGCTCAGCTGGGTGGAGTCTGGCTATTAGGAGGATCCTGGGCTGGCTCCCGGGAGGCCCCTCCACTCTTGTCCCCTCCCGGGAAGATGACTGTGGCATATGTCACAGGCTTGGAGCAGGTCAGGACCTCAGGAGTCAGAGGGGGTGAGGAGGATGGGGCTGAGTATGGGGGTTTCCCTGATGGGGGCTCAAGAGGTAGGCTGGTATAGGTGGTATCGTCGAAGGAAGGTGGTGAGTCGAGCCTCGCATATGGTACGTTCGACGGCACATCTGCAGCCAGTCCAGGACCATCGATGTGGACCCTTGAGGAGGGTGCCTATAGCAAAAGCAGGCAAATCAGGGAAAGAGAGAGCACCTTCCTCAGCCCCAGTTCCCTTTGGGGTGAATCCCAGGACCACACTGGATCTGTCTCTCAAATCCTGAATATCTCAGTGAGCAAGAGGGCTTCTCAAAGATTTTTAAGCCCCAAGTTTTTTCCCAAATCTGGAAAGGTAAGATACCAAGGTAGGAAGGTGGAACCATCAGTACCAAGTTTGTAGCATTTAGGAAGATGGTTTGGACCCCGACTAGGTCCCAGTCCTTTCTCCACCCCATCAGCCTGGGACCCCTCAGTGAGCAGGGTCTGGGGAAATTGGCTGGGAACCTGCAGAGGCTTCTTACCATGCCTGGAGCTCCACTGCTCTGGGATTGGCCACAGCAAACAAGCCTGTTCCCTGGCAAGACAGAGGATAGCAGCACAGTCTGCTTCCTGTCCTGGCTCAAAGCCCATCCCCTCATCCCCTCACCCACTCCTCTTTTCAAGTCTGGACTCACCTCCCCCAATCCCACCACTGAACCCCTCCCCTGGGACTCCACAGTGTTACCCAGCCTGCCCTGACTCTCCCTACCCACTTACTGCTTCCACAGCTCTGGTCCAAACCTGCCCGGATGCTCACCCTAGCTCCAGAAGACCTTTCCTCACCTCTCCAATCCCCTGTCTATAATACCACTCTATCACCCTTCCCAGTTCCTGTCTTTCCCCAGGCCTGCCCCCACAGAATCTTCTTCCTTCCCTCTGCCCCTCAGCCATGGGAATCTAGGGCCTGGGGGCAGACCTAGAATGTAGACATTGCTAATTCCCAGACAAGCTAATTGTTAATGCCCAGAAAAGCCCCTCTGTAGGAGGCAGACCTACATTCCGGCCTTGTCTGTGAGACTGGCTGACAGGCCCAGCAGGGCCATGCTGGTGTAGGAAAATGGACCACTACCTACCTTTTTTTCTGGCCAACACAGCGAACAGCACCACTGCCACCACCAGTAAGCCCAGCAAGAGCACAGAGCCCCAGATCAGGGGGATGCTGAGGGACACAAAGGGACAGGTAAGCTTGGCCCTCAACCTACTTGGGAGCTGCTAGCCAGGAATCCTGGAGCAGTGACACAGGGTACAGTTCTTGTGGAGCCATGGCTGGGAGAAGGAGATTTGGGGAGTGGAATGAGGAGGGTAGGTGCAGGCGGGGCAGAATAGAGACGTGGTACATTATCAGGATGTTCTGACTGAAGACCCCACGGGATGAAAGGACTATTGCTGAGCTGGGATGGAGAGGTATATCTGTCTCTCTGCCTAGCTGCCTGATCAGAAGTTCCCCAGGAAAGGAAGGAATCATAAGGTTTCTCTTTGGTTTAGTCTGGAGCTCTAAACAAGCCATATCTTCACCACCACCCTTGTCGCAGCCTCCCAGACACCACCGTTCTTGTCTGTACCTCTTCTCATCCTGCCTGGGTTCCAGAGGGCTGGCACTGGCTACAGAGCCTGAAGAAAGGTCGTCAACCAAACTGTCAACCTCCTCTTCTCCGTTCAGACCAGGAGCTGAGTCAGAAGGAAATATTTAGTGAGCACATACCCATTGGGGGCAGGGTTAAGAGCCTGTTGAGGTCTGAGCAGTGGGGGAGTAGAGCTGAGGAAGGAGAGGTTTGCAGTAAGAAACACCGGGAAGGGTGTTGGGGTATTCCTGAGGGGCCTCTCATACTGGGGGCCAGGGAATGGCACTCTTTATGCTTTACCTGACTGTGAAAATGTCCACTTTCCCCTCTACCACCACCTCCCACAGAAACCCAGGCCTCTTCACACACCTGCCGCCATGCGGCCCCCTGCAGGCTGGCTGAGCCCCACCCCGAGCTCTGCCCTCAGCATCTAAGGAACTGCAGGGTCAGCCCTAATGTGATACATGCCAACTGACCCTTGCTGAGGGAATGAATGCCCAGATCCTGAGACCCAGTTTGGTGACAGAGCTTCTGTCATCCCTATAACGTGTCCAACTTCAGTCTGAGGGACTTAGGGCTGGCTTCTCTGGACCTGAAGATCTGTCTTGTGAGCCTGGCCAGTCCTTCTAGTCTCTCTGGGAAGGTAGCCTCGCCCTGTTCTTAAGAGAGTCACCATTCCTACTCCCCGCCCCATGCCAAACCAGGAAATGGAGGTGCCGTGGCCCCAGTCCTGCTGCGTATGTCCTGCTCTCCTGGTACCTTTTAAGCCACCACGGATAAACCTCCCTGAAGCAAAAAGCTTACATTACCTGCCCCGCACAGTCTCCCTGGACACTATGCTCCACCTGCCTTCCCGAACATGTGTCCTCTACAGCCATCGGGGCCCCACACCTGCCATTGCAGGTCCTGTCTCCCTGCCCCTCTTCCAGGGCCCTTGTCTTGTCACAGTTGCAGGAGTTATAACCTGGAGTTCCCAGACCTTGGAGTGTCAAGGAAGGAAGAGGACAAAGATGACTCAGATGAACAGGAGTGTACTTTTTAACATAAAATAGTAGTCATGGACTCCAGATAAGAGGGATTCTCCCAACAACTTAGTCCATCCACTTAATTAACAGACAGGGGAAAATGCCTTTCTTAATTTGTTATTTGGGGACTGGGCACAAATTACCTGAAAAAAGACCTGAAAATGAAAAATGACAGCATCCCTAAGAGAAACTTACTGGCAGTCTCTGCTTCGGCAGCTAGCTGACCATTTCCCCTCCAGAACATTTTTTTATAACATCCTATTTTTCTGGGAAAAATAATTTTAATACTTTCAAGTTTTGTCTAAATTAATGCTTAGACATTAGGTTGCTGTAGCCTGTGTGAATGAAATCTATTTTTTTAAGTACTTTCTATACTAGAAATTAGGCTTGAGAATATTAGCTTAAATAATAATGACACTTTCCCCATTTTTAAAATGGAATGAGTTGAAGTAATTCAGGCATTGCATGTACCTGCCTGTAGGTGAGACACATACTAGATGTTCAGTGAAGACTTATAAAATTAAGTAAGATATGAATTCAGTAATTTTCAGGTCATCAAAGTCATTATTATAGGAATAAAAAAACTGGATGATATAAAAGGGTAATTCAAGTTGATGTGCCAAAATTAAAACTTTGTTTAAAACATTTCCAAGGAGAAAATTAGCATCAAGTATGTTGGAAATGTTGGATGAGGAGGCCAAGGCCATGGGTGGGAAAGAGGCTCTGCCTTCCTAGGGTAGACCAGCCTGTGCAGGGGGGAGGAAGGGGCTGCATTTGGTTGTTTTATCTAAGACTTCTCAACCAGTTTGGTTTCTGTTATTGCAGAGCTGTCAAAAGGGTATCTCCTCCCAAGTCCTCTATCCCAGAGCCCCCACTCCAGGACCCAGGAGCAGTAGGTGGGAGTGGGGAGGGCAGTTCAGAGGAGCAGTGGCCAGCCTAGGATAACTCACCCGCAGGGAGGATTTTCAGAGTCACTCTGTGCATC
>PVIA01018153.1:0-13940 GCA_004024845.1 Tonatia bakeri
TGTAACAGGTGAACTGGCTTGGGACTGGTCGATTCCAAGTGGACATCTTAGTAGCTGTACAACCCTGGACATTGCTCAGTTTCTCTGAGCCCCAGTTTTCTGTTTGACTGCACAGAATTGTTCTGAAGGTCAAATGAGAAAAAGTGCTTTGTTATTATAAAGCTCTATGCCTAAACACCTATGATGTTTCTTCACCAATCAGTGCACTTTCTCCAAAGAATGCCAGATAAGACACTGACACTCACTGTCATTTTTCTGGATCCACTGTTTCTGCTAGAATGGCCCTCTGTACCTATGAAACCTTTCTCATACTAGTTACATTTGGTTTCCTGGATGAATTGGGGACAGTTCTGATCTCAGCAGAAAGCATTTGCCAGGGTACCTCTATAGAAAGTCAAAGTTGGATTATTTTATGCGTCCAGGTTTCCAGACAGTGTCCTTAAATAGCTGGGCCAGAGGGAATTGGGTGTGTTATCTCATTAAGTCCCTGGATGGCTTGCCCTCTCCTCTTGTTCAGGCCCCTCCTTGTAGCTGGTACTTTGATTTCACCTCTGCAGGAATCAGTTTGCAGTTACATCTCTGGAGACATACATAAGTGGAGTGCCAGGAGACATGGCAGCTAAGCCTCCTCTGCAATGGCAGGGAAACACAGAATGAGCCAAGCACATGAGAAACAAAACTCAGGGCAGCTCTGCACACCTGGAAGGACTGCAGCTGCAGGGTGGCCCAGCCCTTCCTAGAGCAGGCAGGTGAACTACATTAGGACCTTCTAAATTCTCATAAGTGTAGATCTGTAAGAAACTTGTCCCTTACATTGACAGTGCTCTGCACAGTGGGCAAAGTTCTCACATATGCACCCTCTCTTCTTATCCTCACAACTACACTGGGGAAGACTGTATAGCCATTTTAAATCTACATGTAACTGAGGCCTAAAAAGGTAAGGGTCCTGCCCTCACCCATACAACTGGCAAAATATGGGGCTGGAACTGAAAGAAGGCAGGAAGGCAGGAAGGCAGGAAGGAGGGAGGGAAGGAAGGAAGGAAGGAAGGAAGGAAGGAAGGAAGGAAGGAAGGAAGGAAGGAAGGGAGAGGAAAAAAAGAGAGAAAGAAAGGAGAAAGAAAGGAAGGAAGGAAGGAAGGAAGGAAGGAAGGAAGGAAGGAAGGAAGGAAGGAAGGAGGAAGGAAGGAAGGAGGAAGGAAGGAAGGAAGGAAGAGAGAGAGAGAAAAAAAGAGAGAAAGAAAGAAAGAAAGAAAGAAAGAAAGAAAGAAAGAAAGAAAGAAAGAAAGAAAGAAAGATTTCCAGTCAAGATGGCAAAGTAAGTAGATGGTGTGTTTGCTTCCTCTCACACTCACATCAAAATTACAACTAAATTACAGAAAAATCATCATTGAGAATCACCTGAAGTCTAGTCTAGCTGAACACACATCCTATAACTAAGAATATAAGAAGCAGCCACATCAAGGCTGGTAGGAGTGGTGAAGACATAGAATAGGCTACTCCCACACCCACATGTAGCAGTTAAGATACAGGAAATATATCTCAGTTGTGGAGGTTCTTTCTGAGGAGCAGAGGGTCCTAGCCCCACACCAAGCTCCCTACCCTGGACCACCAGTAACTTCTGACTGGGAAAACCAACAGGGATTGTAGCCAAGTGAAAGAGGGGGGCTTCTGGAGTCCAAGCTTTTCCCCTAAAGGGCCCATGCAGGGACTAGTTGCTCACAGACTCACTCGTTCTGAGCTCCAGCACTGGGGCAGCATCTTGAAAGTGCCAAGGTCATACAGAGAGAAGCTGGCTTCAAGGCGAGGGCTAAGGGGGCAGCTTTCTCTCAGACAGAACTGTTGGCAAATGTTATTATTCCTTTGTTCAGCCCTCCCTGCACCCAGCTGGCAGGCACAGGTGAGTGCCATATCTAAGTTTCTATCAACCTGACTAACACTATTCACCCCACCCTGGTAATTCCCTGTGATACCACCCCACCCAACTAAATACCTGGCCCAAACTTCTTCCAGCAGCTCTTCCACACAAATGGCCTATCTCAACTCACGCTGTTGACTTTCTTTAAAATCTCTCAGGGTCCACAACCCCCGCAAAAGCAGCATCTAAACTCAGTGTGCCCTATACCTCTTGCTAAGTGGCCCCAAGCCCAGCACTATTGGTAGCCAGCCCCCCTTCAGAGCTTAGCCTGTCCCAGGCACCTCCAAGCCTGGCACGAGTGGCAGCCATATGTGTATCACTTTGTAGCTTCTACCAGGTACCTCCAGGCTGACCAAGGCAGTAGCTGACTTTGGCCTGCACCAGAACCTCTCCCAAAAGGATCCAGAAAAGCACAGCTGGTAGCTGGCTTGAGCCCACACCAGAGCACCAGCCAATTAGCACAATAAATGGCACACCCAAAGGGTGGACTCAGGGTGCACCAGAGCCCTACTAAAGCAATGCCACTCCATGGAGTCAGGCCCTGCACAACAGCTTGTTCACTGTAGACAGAGCCAGTTCTCTCAGCCAATTAGCCTGAGGGTGAATTTCAATCACTGATATGCCAACAGCAATCAAGGCTCAAGTACAACAGGGGGGTACACACAGCCCATACAAGGCATACCCCTGGAATGCCCAGATCAGGTAAACAGGGAGACTGTACCACTGGGCCCCACAGGACACCTACTGTATAAGGCCAGTCTGCCAAACTGGGAGACATAGAAAATCTAGCTAATATTGGGTTGACCAAAAAGTCCTTATGGTTTTTTCTATAAAATGAAAGACAGATTTTTCGTTTTCACCAATAACTTCCTTGATTTGGATATTTTGAGTATTTCAGCTATCTCCTGCATGGTATAATGTTTATTGTTCTCAATTAATGTCTCAGTTTGGTCACCATCAACCTCAACTGGTCCACTCAACTGTGAAGCATGGTCCAGCAAGAAATCTCCAGCATGAAATTTCACAGACCACTTTTGACATCAGTTTGTTCCATCAGTCATAGCACCTTCTCCATACACTGCACAAATCTTTTTTGTGTGTTGCAGTTGCATTTTCACCTCTTTTGAAATAATAAAACTGAAAATGTTGCTTATTTTCTTCCATCTTCAATATTAAAATAACCACACAAAAATTCACTAATTTTGATCAATTTTTTTAAATGCACACTGATATGACAGCAGTCACAATACAATCTCACAAAATTGTTTCAAATGAAGTTAAAGACCACTAAGTGCTACTAGAGCCATCTAATGGGAAAAAACAAACAAACAAACTTTTTTGGCCAACCAATACATAGAAACAAACACAGGGAGTCAGTCAAAATGAGGAGACAAAGAAACATGTCCCAAATAAAAGAACAGGACAAAACTACACTTCAGAAAAAGAACAAAACAAAACAGAGGCAAGCAATCTACCAGATGTAGCATTCTAAACACTGGTTTATAAGGATGCTCAACAAACTTAGGAGAAGAGTAGATTTCTCAGTGAGAACATCAACAGAGAAATACCAACAATGACTGATGGAACGTGTCAAAAATGGTTTGTGAAGTTTCGTGCTGGAGATTTCTTGCTGGACGATGCTCCACAGTTGGGTAGACCAGTTGAGGTTGATGGTGATCAAACTGAGACATTAACGGAGAACAATCAACATTATACTATGCAGGAGATAGCATAAAAATGGAGATTAAAAAACATAAAGAACCAGTCAGAAATAAAGAGTAAATGAGAGGGAATCAACAGCAGATTAGATGAAGCAGAGGACTGAATAAACACTTGCCCCACAGCAGTAACAAGAGAAGAAAAAGAGCAAGAAGTTAAAAGTGTATTTGAAGAAATGACTGAAAACTTCCCTAACCTGCTGAAGGAAATAGACACACAAGCCCAGGAAGTACAGAGTCCCAAACAAGATGAACCCAAAGAGGACCCTACCAAGACACATCATAATTAAAATGCCAAATGTTAACTGAGACAAAGACAGAACTTTACTTTTTAAGTTTTAAATTACAGTTTATAGTAATTTTGTATTAGTTTCAGTTGTATAGCAGAGTGGTTAGACAATAATATACTTTGCAAAGTGTTTGCCTATGATATTTCCAGTGTCACCTGGCATCACACTAGTTATTACAATATTATTGACTATAATCCCTATAGTGTACATTATATCCCATGACTATTTTGTAACTACCAATTTGTACTCCTTAATCCCTTCACCGTTTTCACCCAGTCCCCTATACCTCTCCCCTCGGGCAACCATCTGTTCGTTCTCTGTATCTATGAGTCTGTTTCTATGTTGTTTATTAATTTTGTTCCTTAGATTCCATAAATAAGTGAAATAATTCAGTATTTGTCTTTCTATGTGACTTATTTTACTCAGCAAAGTACCTTCTAGGTCCATCCATGTTGTCACAAATAGTAAGATTTCACTCTTTTTATGGCTGAGTAATGTTCTACTATATATGTGTACCACAGCTTTTTTATCCACTTGTCTATTGATGGGCACTTGGGTTGCTTCCATGTCTTGACTATTGTGAATGCAATGAACATAGGGGGTGCATATATTCTTCTAAACTAGTGCTTGGTTTTCTTCAGATATATACCCAGAAGTGATTGCTGGGTCATAAGGCAGAGTTCTATATTTAATATTTTTTAGGACACTTTATACTGTTTTCCATAATGGCTGCACCAATCTGCATTCCCACCAACAGTGCACAAGGGTTCCCTTTTCTCTATATCCTTACCAACTCTGTTGATTTATTAATGATACTCATTCTGACAGGTGTGAGGTAATATCTCAATATGGTTTCAATTTGTATTTCTCCAATGATTAGTGACATTAAGCATGTTTTCATATGTGTGTCCTCTTTGGAGAACAGTTTATTCAGATACACTGCTCATTTTTTAAATTGGATTGTTTGGGTTTTTTGGTGTTGAGTTATACGAGTTCTTTATAAAAATTTTTTATGTTAACCCCTTATAAGATATATCATGGGCAAATATGTTCTCCCACTCAGTCGTCTTTTCATTTTTGATGGTTTCCTTTGTTGTGCAAAAACTCATTAGTCTGATGTAGTCCTATTTGTCTATATTTTTCTTTTGCTTCCTTTGCTCAAGGAAATATATTAGGTAAAATATTGGTTTGGCCAAAATGTCTGTTTAGCTTTTGTCATAAAATAAAAGACACATTTTCAATTTCACCAATAACTTTCTTGGTTTTGATATTTTGAGTGTTTCAACTATCTCCTGCATAGTATAATGTTGACTGTTCTCAATTAATGTCTCAGTTTGATCACCATCAACCTCAACTGGTCTACCCAACTGTGGAGCATCATCCAGCAAGAAATCTCCAGCACAAAACTCCACAAACCATTTTTGACACATTCCATCAGTGTTTTGGCACATTCCTTATACACTGCACAAATCTTTTTGCATTTCAATTGCATTTTTACCCTTCTTGAAATAATAAAGCATAATAGCTTTATTGAAGGTGGACGCTTATATTAAAATTAATCTACAAAAATTCACTAATTTTGATAAGTTCTTTTAAAATGCACACTGATATGGTAGTCTAACAAAGTTGCTTCAAATGAAGTTAAAGTCAACTAAGCACTACTAGAGCCATCTTATGGGGAAAAAATGAAATTTTTGGCCAAGCCAGTATTACTTAAGAGAAATGTTCTGGAGGAAAACACAGGCAGTAAAATCTCAAAGTTTTATGGTTTTGAGTCTTCCAGCTAAGTCTTTAATCCATTTTAAGTTTATTCTTGTATATAATGTAAAAAGGTGGTCTAGTTTCATAGTTTTGCACATTTCTGTCCAATTTTCCCAGTACCATTTGCTGGTTAGAGTGCCTTTACCCCATTGTATATTCTCATCTTCTTTGTCATGTATTAATTGACCCTACGGGTGTGGCTTTATTTCTGGGTCCTTTATTCTGTTTCCTTTAGTAAAAAAGATTTTATTTATTTATTTTTAGAGAGAGGGGAATCAAGAGAGGGAGAGAAACATCAATGTGAGAGAGAAATATCAATTGGTTGCTTTTCATACACACCCTGACCAACATGAACCCACAACCCAGGCAGGGATCAAACTGGCAACATTTCACTTTGCAGAATGACACCCAACCAACTAAGCCACACCAGTCAGGGCTCTATTCTGTTTCCTCGATCTATGTGTCTGTTTTTATGACAGTACTATGTTGTTTTATTACTTACAAGCTTTTAGTATAGTTTGATATCAGGTAGTATAATACCTCCAATTTTGTTCTTCTTTCTCAAGATTGCAGTGTCTATTCAGGGTCCTTTGAGTTCCCACATAAATTTTTGGATTATTAGTTCTCATTCTATGAAACATGCCATTGGTATTTTGATAGGAATTGCATTGAATATATAGATTGCTTTGGGTAGTACGGACATTTTTAACAATGTTAATTCCTCCAACTCATGAACATGGTATATCCTTCCATTTATTTGTATCTTCTTTAATTTCTTTCTTCAGTATCTTATAATTTTCCAAGTATAGGTCTTTTACTTCCTAGGTTAAATTTATTCCTAGGTATTTTTTATGCAGTTGTAAATGGGATTGTTTTCTTAGTTTACCTTTTTGATCGTTCTCCATTGGTGTATAAAAATCTGACCTATTTCTGGATATTGTGCGTCCTGCTACTTTACTGAATTCATTTATCCATTTTGCAATTTTTTGGTGGAATCTTTAAGGTTCTCTATATACTGTATCATGTCATCTGAAGATAATGACAGTTTTACTTCTTCCTTCCCAATTTGGATGCCTTTTATTTATTCTTCTTGTCTCCTTGCTGTGGCAAGGACTTCCAATACTATGTTGAGTAACAATGGTAAAAGTGGGCATTCCTGTTGTGTTCCTGATCTTAAGGGAAAGGCTTTTAGTTTTTTCCCAGTAAGTATGATGTTAGCTGTGGATATTTCATATATGATCTTTATTATGTTGAGATATGTTCCCTCTATTCTCACTTTGCTGAGACTTTTTATCATAAATGTGTGACGGATTTGGTCAAGTGCTTTTTCTGCTTTTATTGATGTGATCATATGATTTTTATCCTTCATTTTGCGTATGTGGTATATCACATTCACTGATTTGTGGATATTGTGTCAACTTTGCATCCCATAATTAAATCCCACTTAATCGTGGTGTATGATCTTTTTAACAAAATGCTGGATCTGGTTTGCTAATATTGTGCTCAGGATTTTTGCATCATCAAGTGATGAACATAGACCTGTAGTTTTCTTTCTTTATGGTGTCTTTATCTGGCTTTTGAATTAGGATAGTGGACCTTATAAAATTAACTTGGTAGTCTTCCCTCCTGCTGAATTTTTTAAATAATTTGAAAAAAGAATCTTAGTAGCAGCAAGAGAAAAGCAGTTAGTTACCTACAGGAAAGTTCCATAAGACTAGTAGCTGATTTCTCAACAGAAACTTTTCAGGCCAAAAAGGAGAGCCTAGAAATATCAAAGTGATGGAAAGCAAAGAAACCAAGGACTTACAATGAAGATTACTCTACCTAGCAAAGCTATCATTTTGAATTTAAGGACAGATAAAGAGCTGTCCAGAAGAGAAAAAGCTAAAGGAATTTATCACCACCAAATCAGTATTACAAAAAATGTCAAAAAGGCAAGAAGAAGGAGGAGAAAGAAGAAGAAATATCAAAAATATAAATAAGAACATTTTGCAAAGAAAAAAATATTCTCATTGACAAAGGCAAACATATAATAAAATCAGTGGATCAACCAACACTAAAACTAGTACAAAGGTTAAAAGGCAAAAGTAGGAAGACTACGTGTAATTACAATAGTAAATTAAAGGATACACACAAACAAAAGAAGAAAAAACAATGACAAAAACATAAAAATTGAGGGTGTAAGTAAAAATGTTCACAATTTTAGAATGTGTTTGAACCTAAGGCTACATTAACTTTATAGACTGCAATAAACATAGTTTGTTATATATGAAGTACGTGGTAACCACAAATCAAAAAATTACAAGAGATATACAAGAAATAAAGAGAAAGGAATCCAAACACAACCCTGTAGAAAGTTATCAACATAGAGAGAAAATAAGTCATCAACATACAGAAGAAAATAAGAAAGGAACAGAAAAGAACTATAAAAACAATCAGGAAACAATAAAATGACAATAAATACACACCTATCAATAATTACTATAAATGTAAATGAATTAAATGCTCCAATCAAAAAACAAATGGATAAAGATAATGTGGTACAATCAATGGAATATTATTCAGCCATAAAAAGAATGAAATCTTACAATTTACAACAACATGGATAAATCTAGGGGGTATCATTCTAAGTTAAAAATGTCAGATGGAAAAAGACAAATACCACATGATTTCATTTATATGTGAAATCTAAAAAACAAAATAAATAAATAAACAAAATGGAAACATACTCATAGATACAAAGAACAAACTGGTGGTTGCCATATGGGAGGGGAATGGGGGGCTGGATGAAAAAGGGAAGAAATTAAGAAATACAAATTGGCAATTACAAAATGGTCATGGGGATGTAAAGTACAGTATAGGAAGCATAGTCAGTAATATTATAATAACTGTATAGTGCCAGGTGGTTGCAAAACTTATTGGGGGGGTCACTTTGTAAGTTATATAAATGCCTAATCACTGTGCTATACCACTGAAACCAATCTAATATTGAATATCAACTGTAACTTAAATTTTTTTAATTTAAAAAATTAATTAAAATTTAAAATAAGAAGGAACAATCCCATTTACAATTGCCAAAACAAAAAACAAAAAAAAACCTAGGAATAAATTTAACCAAGAAGGTAAAAGACTTATACTTGAAAAACTATGAGACACTGAAGAAAGAAATTAAAGAATATACAAATAAGAGGGAGGTTGCAGCCCCCAGGCCCGGCGCTCCTGGGTCTGTCTCAGGGCGACCGGGAGAGTGGAGTCACTGCTCCCTCCCGGGTCAATAAGGATTGAGCAGCACCAGGGGAGGCCTTGTTGCTTGAAGGCATGGAGAGGAGAATGAGACTGAGGGACATTCTCACGGGGCTGCGGGCATCCACGCACAGCCCGGGGAAGAGTGAGTGGCCCAGCCTGAGCCACCAAGAATGGCCTGGCCATGCGCTGGTGCCCGCACCCCCAACCTAGTGAGTGTGGTTTTGTGGAAGACCCAGACCCCACATCCCTGAACAAGGGAAGGGCACTGGCATTTCTGGAGCCTGAAGTGGTGATCTCGGACAAGCGCGTACCCCTCTGGGATTCCCGACTCTCACACTGTGAACCCAGAAAAGACATGGCACTTCGCAGGTTCCTGGAGCCCACCGGGGAGAAGTTGGAGATGTGCATGACTCCTGACAGTCCCCGGAGCCTGCACCGTGAACCCAGAGGAGAGGCGGGTGCTTCCCAGGAACATAGAGCCTGCAGTGGCAAAGTTGTGGGAAGGGCACAACCCCTTGCGATCTCCGGAGCTTACACCCTGAACCCCAAGCAGCACATCGGTTCTGGTGGCTAGCCCTGGGGACAGTACCGGAGAGACTGACTGAGTTCTGACTGGGAAGGGTGAAAAGCATTCCAATTGCCCCTCAGCCTGCTGAAGCCAGCAAGACCAGAAAAACTGGTTTGGCCAGTTAGAAACCAACCAGAGATTTTTATTTATTTATTTATTTATTTATTTATTTATTGGCTGCTGTTGTTTGATTGTTTGATTTTATCTTTTTTAAAGTAACTTTTTATTTTTTAACTCTTATTAGTTTTATATCTCTCAATTCCTTGTTTCTCTTCCATCCATCCTAGTGCTATTCCTTCCACCCCAAATTTATCTCTCCTGCATTTTATCTTCTGCTTTTTGCTTTTTGAGCCTGCAAGTTACTATAAATTTGTATTATCTTTTTCTCTCTTTTCTGACATTTTTTTATTTTAATAGTATTTTGGTATTCTTTTTCTTTCTGTATAATCTTCTTTGCTTGGTTGGTTATACTGTCATTTGATAGGTTCCCCCTGTTATCTCCTTCACAGTGTGTTGATAATTTACTGTCCTTCACTTGGGTTCCATTAGTACACCACTCAAGGTTCTATACTCCGTATTCTTGTTATCTAGATGTCACAGATTCTGCCACATGATTGTTGCTTCAATATTACTGTAAATAAGACCTATTTCATACAATTGTAAATACTACTCAACACCCCTCCCAGATCTCAGCCCACTTCGTAATTTCCTGAGCTCTATTATTGTAGGGGTTATCTCTATTCTTTTACACACTACTCCTATATACTATTCTTTATTCCCACCCTACCTCAGAATCTGACCTCCCACAGATTCACAGCTTTCTAGGTCCAACTAACAATCCTTTCCTCCTCAGTAAGAGTCTTACCTTTTTTCCATACTTTCTAAAACGTGTGTAGTGGAGTGGAAGATCACGGTTAACACTATACGTAGCCAAAGGATCTACCATCTCTTCTCTACTAGCTGCTACTGTAAATATCATAGAATACTGGTTCGCTGTCTTAAACCATTTTGCCTTACTCCTCCAAATGATCACAAAAAAGAATAGGGGGAAGCTGTGAGCACCAGGATACCTGAAAGAGACTACACCACTGAATCTCACGGGTATTCTACCACAGAAGTTCACACCATAAACATAGGGAACCGGAACAGATCAAGTTAAGAAACAGAAGCTAACAAGAAGAGTCTCACGAACAATGAGAAGACAAAGAAACAATCCAGAAATGAAGGGAAAGGAGGAAGCCTCAGAAGGAATGCTAAATGAAATAGAGGCAACTCAACTATCAGATACTGAGTTCAAAACAATGATTATCAGGAAGCTCAATGAGCTCACAATGAGCTTCCATAAACTACAGGGAAGCTACAACGATCTCACTGCAAACTATATCAATATGAAAAAGGAAATAGAAACTATCAACAAGGGCCAAGAGGAAATGAAGAATACAATTTCTGAACTGAAGAACACAGTAGAAGGAATGAAAAGCAGGATCAATGAAGCAGAAGATTGGATCAGCCAATTGGAGGACAAAGTAGAAAAAAACACCCAGAAAGAACAAGAAAAGGAAAAGAGGCTCAGAAAAAATGAAGAGGGATTAAGAGAAATGCAAGACAATATGAAACATAATAATATTCGTATAATAGGGATACCAGAAGGAGAAGAAGATGAGCAAGGAATAGAAAGCCTACTTGAAAAAGTAATGATGGAAAACTTCCCTAATTTGATGAGAGAAAAAGTCACACAAACCCAGGAAACACAGAGTCCCAATCAAGAGGAACCCAAAGAGGCCCACCCCAAGATACATCATAATTAAAATGGCAAAATTTCAAGACAAAGAGAGAATATTAAAGGCAGCAAGGGAGAAACAGGAAGTAACATACAAGGGAGCCCCAATAAGGTTAACAGCTGACTTCTCAATGGAAACACTCCAAGCCAGGAGAGAATGGCAAGAAACATTCCAAGTAATGAGAACCAGAGGCCTGCAACCAAGGCTACTTTACCCAGTAAGGCTCTCAATCAAGATAGAAGGTGAAATAAGAAGCTTCCCAGACAAAAGAAGTCTAAAAGAATATACCTCCACTAAGCCAGCTCTGCAGGAGATACTAAAGGGTCTGATTTAAGGAAAGGAAGGAAAAGAGAGAGGTGGGGGGGGTGCAGAGAGAGGAACACACATACATAAATGGCAATGAATAAGTACCTATCAATAATAACCTTAAATGTAAATGGATTAAATGCTCCAATCAAAAGACATAGAATAGCTGAATGGATAAGGAAACATGACCCACATATATGCTGCCTACAAGAGACCCACCTCAGGATAAAAGACCTGCACAGGCTGAAAGTGAAGGGCTTGAAACAAATTTTCCAAGCAAATGGACAGGGAAAAAAAGCCGGGGTAGCAATACTCATTTCAGACAAAATAGACATCAAAAAAACGGCCATAATGAGAGACCCAGAAGGTCACTTCATAATACTGAAGGGAAGAATCCACCAAGAAGACATAAATATTGTGAATATATATGCACCCAACATAGGCATACCCAAATACATAAAGAAAATCTTAGAGAACTTCAAGAAAGATATTGACAGCAACACAATTATAGTGAGGGATTTTAACACCCCACACTCAAAAATGGACAGATCTTCCAAACAAAATATTAACAAAGATATCATGACATTGAACAATACCCTAGATGAAATCAACTTAACTGATATATACAGAGCCCTCCATCCCAAAGAAGCTAAATACACATTCTTTTCAAATGTACATGGAACATTTTCAAAGATAGATCACATGATAGGACACAAAACAATCCTCAACAATTTCAAGAAAATAAAAATCATATCAAGCATTTTCTTGGATCACAAGAGACTGAAACTAGAAACCCACTCCAAGGAAAAAGATCCAAAACACTAAAAGTCATGGAGATTAAATAGCATGCTATTAAACAATGAATGGGTCAAGAATGAAATTAGGGAAGAAATCAAAAGGTTTCTAGAAACAAATGATAATGAACTCACAACAATCCAAAACTTATGGGACACAGTGAAGGCAGTCCTGAGAGGGAAATTCATAGCAATACAGGCCTACCTAAAAAAGATAGAAACATTTCAAACAAACAACCTAACCCTATGTCTACAAGAACTAGAGGAACAACAACAAAGACAGACCAGAGCAAGTTGAAGGAAGGAAATAACCAAGATCAGAGCAGAATTAAATGACATAGAGACTAAAGGCACAATTCTAAGGATCAATAAATCCAGGAGATGGTTCTTTGCAAAGATAAACAAACTTGACAAGCCTTTCAGTAGACTAATGAAGAAAAAAAGAGAGAAGACCCAAATAAACAGAATCAGAAATGAAAGAGGAGAGGTTACAGTATACTATGGTATATTTCACAGACATAGAACAAACACTTCAAAAATTTATATGAAACCATAAACAACCCGAATAGCTGCTGCAATTTTTAGAAAGAAGAGTAAAGTAGGAGGGATCACAAAAATACAAAGGATTGTAGGAAATAACTACAAAGGACTGTATGCCAAGAAATTTGAAAATCTAGGTGAAATGGACAAATTTCTAGAAAAATATAATCTTCCAAAACTCAATGAAAAAGAAACAGAAAGCCTGAACAGACCAATAACAGCAAATGAAACTGAAGCAGTAATCAAAAAACTCCCAACACACGAAAGCCCTGGACAAGATGGTTTCACAGGAGAATTCTACAAAGCATTTAGGGAAGAGCTATCCCCTATTCTTCACAGACTATTCCAAAAAAATCCAAAAAGATGGAAGACTCCCAAACTCTTTTTATGAGGCCAAGATCATCCTAATCCCAAAACCAGATAAAGACACAACAAAGAAAGAAAACTTCAGGCCAATATCACTGATGAACATTGATGCTAAAATCCTCAACAAAATACTGGCAAACCGCATCCAACAATACATTAAAAAGATCATCCACCATGACCAAGTGGGTTTCATCCCAGGCATGCAAGGATGGTTCAATATTCGCAAATCAGTAAATGTAATACATCACATAAACAAAAGCAAAGACAAAAATCACATGATCATATCAATAGATGTGGAAAAAGCATTTGATAAGGTACAGCACCCATTTATGATAAAAACACTCAGCAAGTGGGAAAGAGAGGGAACATTCCTCAACATAATAAATGCCATATATGACAGACCTACAGCCAGCATCATACTCAATGGGCAGAAACTAAAATCTTTTCCACTAAGATCAGGAACAAGACAAGGCTGTCCACTTTCACCACTTTTATTCAATATAGTATTGGAAGTTTTAGCCACAGCAATCAGACAAGAAAAGGAAATAAAAGGCATCCAAATCGGAAAGGAGGAAACAAAACTGTCATTGTTTGCCGATGACATGATAGTGTACATAGAAAATCCTATAGACTCTACCAAAAAACTGCTGGACCT
>PVIA01018154.1:0-13582 GCA_004024845.1 Tonatia bakeri
CAAGCAAAATATAGTCAAAGACACTGCAATAGAGGACAGGCAGAAAGTGACCAGAGGAGAGAGAAGAGGGAGTTTCAGGGGAAAAGGGGAAGGGTTTACAGGAACAAAGTTAAAAGACACATGGACAAACACTAGGGGGAGGGTGGTAATGGGAGGGAAGTTGGGAGGGAGGGGTGGGTGGGCTGGATTGGGAGTAAAGGGGAGAAAACTGTACTTGAACAATGATTAAAATAAAATTAAAAAAAAAAAAAAGAAACTACCTATAAGTTCTTTTTTGAACACTTAGGAGATTGCACCAAGTAGGTTGAACGTTTACTGAAAGAGCAATACTGACATCTAGTGGTAGTTTCAATGCATATTTTTTCCACTTCATCAACTTAAAAAGAACAAAACAACCTATCAGAAAGCAGTAAACAGTACAAGACTTTACGATGCACCAAAATTTGATTACAAAAAGCCAGTATCTTTTTTTGTTATTACTGATTAAGTGTTTACTATGTACCAAGAACTAATACTAAGCAATTTATTTTATCTCACTTAACTCTTACAGAAACTCTGGGAGGCACTATTTTTCTTGACTTAAGAAATAAGAAAACGGGCTTATGAAAAAACTAATGAAAAGTTAAGTAACTTGCTTGTAAGTAGTATCATTACCACACAGTCAGGTGATCTGTGACCACATGGTCTGTGCCCTGGCTTATAACAATTATAAATGTTATATAAAAGTACAACAAAACTTTTCCTTTACATGTATGGTTCACCATGAACCATATAAAGAATTCATTCATATGTTTATTCATGAAATATTTTTGAGGGTCTCCTAGGTTCAGGGCCATATGATAGACAAAGTGGGAAGGACAATTACGAATTGCCTGTCTCTCTGCCCTCCAGAAGTTCACTACAGATCACAGTACATCCCTGCATCACTCATCCGACAAATACGTGTTTACTACCTACTATGTACCAGTTACTTAGCCTGGGATGAACAAGTTGCCCCTGTGCCTACCAAGCTTGAAATCTCATGAGCGAGACAGACAGACAGGCAAATGCTGGGTGGCCGTCTGGGTGCTATGAGGAGCACAGGGTAACCTGAGGGCTAAGAGCTGGGGCCTCTAAACCAGCTTTCGGGAAATCAGAAAAGGTTTCCACAGAAACAAATAGTAATAAAAAATTCCTTTTCTGTATTAATTATAGCTAAAGTTAAACAATTCTTCTCAAAATAATTAAGCAACTATTTGGTTTAATTCACATCAAGGGAAATATATTCTTTAAAGAGGAAAACCAAATATTTTAGAAAATATATAATGTTTATAAACATTCAAGTCCAATTATGTTCTAAAAGTAAATGCTACTCGATTACCATGTATTTACTGAATATGAGCTTAGAAACCAAGGAAAATCAATCTTACATTTCTTTCCTTACTCAGGCCACAAATATATTTATATACTGAGAATATATAATGTGTCCAACATTGTGCTAATGGTTGAAACGACCAGTGCAACTCACAAGAAGGTTCTAGCTTAGAGTTGAGCAGAGGGAACAGACTAAAAGCAAAAGGTGCAAATTTATATACAGTAAGGTTTCAAATTCTTACCAGTAATTAAATCTGAAGGTATTCTATCAGTCAAAAAATCAACCACAAGTATTCGACTTGTTGCAAATATCACACCTCCTTGTGTGTAAACCTCATAGCGACTGTTGCTTGTGATTTCATTTGTTACACGGTGAGGGAGGTGTTCCACTCCTTCTATCTTCAGCTGATTGATAAAATACTCCTACATGAAATGAAACCTGATTAGTAGGCTGTTTAACATAGCGGGCAGTTTTTATTAGGTTGCAGGTATTTGTATTTAAAATGATATGCTGCCTTTCTCAGAGATAACAAACTTAATAATGAATATACAAACTAAGTTACTACTTTATGTTGATCAATCAGCCAGTCTACATTCAAACTAGGGTTTTCTTGTTTTTGTTTTGGGTTTACACTAAGGAATCACTGCACTTGTTATCGTTTTAACAACAGTAAAAAAAAAAGGCTTTTAAACCCTGGGTTAAAAGACTTCTGCTGCTTAGAAACTAGTTCCCACCAAAGCCAGGTGTGCACTGCTTGAGGAGATATCCAGGAGCTCCTTTTCCCAGCTAATGTTCTATTAGCGCTGTCAAGATCCACCCTAGAGGGAATTTCATCATGTCAATGGGACCCTTGGCCCTTACACTTTCAGCCCAATACTACCTTTCTGGGTGGGGAGTGAGGGGCGAGGGAACTGTGTTGTGCTAAGCTTGACAAGCACTGGAGATACCTGGATGAATGCAACAGGATCCCTGCCCTCAAGGAGACTGTAGTCACTCTTTTCGCCTGACATTTTCCTCTTGGCTCACTAGACTGTCTGACCAGGCTGTATCACCTCTCAGCACCCCCAGCACCGATACATCCCTCACCTTAACCCCAGGTACCCTTCCTCAACACCCTCCGCTTTCAGCTCCCTTCCCTTCTGATCCTGTGTCCTCCTTCCCCAGCTCTGGGGAACCCTCCGAGTCTCTCCTCTTCCCTACAAGGTTCTCCCCAGCCTCAGCATTTTTCACGTCTCCCTATTACCCTCGGGGATTCCACCATCTCCATGCCTTTCACGGATTCCACTCCTTTGACCCCAGCAAGCTCTTTGAATATCCAGCTTTGGGATTTCTTCATTATTCCTGTCCTCTTACAGACATCTCTATCTCCTTCAGGAGCCTCCAATTCTTCTCTCCACCCCCATCCTCCTCAAATAACTACCCTACTCCTCTCAGAGCCCCTCCACCATTCTCACTGTCCTTGGTCAGGGACCTGCATCCCTTTCCAGTCCTCTCGCATCCGTGTCAGGGCCCCGCACCTGCCTCGAGGGCCCTCATTTAGTGCCTTCCCACCAGCGTCCGGGACCTGCACCATCCTCAGAGGCCTGGCACACGTTCTGGGGCCTGCGTCCGCCCCAGAGGCCCCCAACGCTCTTGGGATGCACCCAACCCGCGCCGGCTGCCGCACCTCCTCGGCCGGCTGTGTGTTGAGCACCAGGACCAGGCATGCCGGGTGGCAGTGCAGCCGGAGGAAGTGGTACAGGAGCCTGTCCGCGCCGAGCCCGCGGGCGCACACCACCAGCCCATCCGCTTCCAGTAGTTCCAGCACCAGCTGCCGCTCGTATTCCAACAGCGGCGCCATAGCCGTCAGTCGAGCTGACGGTCCGGGTTTCATGGGCGCCTTTCCGGGCCGCGGCCGAACGCCGCCGACGGGAGCCGAGCCCGAGAGTCATCCGAGCTCGGCCGAAGAGGAGCCGAAGCCGAGACGAGCGTCGCCCGAGGGAAGCCGAAGACAGCTGAGCCCGAGAAGACGAACGGTGGCCGAACGTAGCCGAAGAGGAACCGAGGCCGAGACGAGAAGCTCCCGAACGTAGCCGAAGAGAGACGAGCCCGAGAACCCGAGTGCTGACCGAACTCAGTCGAAGAGGAGCCGAGGAAACCGAAGATTCGTAGAATCAGCGGGAGGTGCTAGAGCTCGCAGCTGGTGTCCCGCACGTGCCTCAGGCTCCACTCCCCAGCCTTTAGTTATTCACAGGGTCTGGTACTTGGGTTTGAGAGTCAGGCGTCCTAGAACTGGACCTAGAACACCCGGTGCGAAAAAATAGGACAGCAGAATGAACTCCAAGGAGCTTAGTGCCCCGACCTTGACAATCGAAAAAGTGATTGTCAATCTTCCAAGTGCACTTAGAACAAAAATGTTTTGAGTAAGCAGAATAGTTTACTAATTTCAGGGTTTTTGTTTCTCTCGGAAGGTCTTTAATATAATAAACTACTTAAAATAATGTCAACCATGTGTGCCGCAGCAGCCCTGTCCCACCTTCCACTAGAGGGACACCTACAGTAGTGTTTGGTAGTATTTGTTCTGTCTAGAAATGCCTGTTAGTCTGAGAGAAATTGTTCTGTGCAGAAATCCCTTTCCCCAACCTTCATTGTTAGGGAAAAAAATAGATGTAAGCCAAACTAAAAGTCACTTGTTATTCCATTACCTCAAAATATCCACTGTAACATGAAAGTATAAATCTATACTTTTAGCATATGTACAGGTATGTACACACTCTCTCACCACACAGAGTTCTCTTTCTAATATGAGCTAATAAGTAACCCTGGTTTAAACCCCGAGTTTGTCACTAACATTTGACAAACCTCTGAGCGTGGTGTCTAATATCCTTTCACAAAATCCTTTCATATGGTGAGATTCTGTAATGAGATGTATGATAGTTTTTTACCTAATCCCTTATTAGTGAACATTTAGACCATGGCCTTTGGTGCCTAAGTCAATGTCAACAGGAATCCCCAGTTTGGGGTGTGGTGAGGGAAGAAACATTATTCAGCATAAATAGTTCAAAAGTGTTACAGCACCACTGTGGAACAGCATCCTTCATTTGAGGCCCCTCTCCACTCTATCCATTCTGGATTGCTGAGATGTCTTTGGTGTTTCAGTTTCATGCACCAAAACACAATCTCTAGTCACTGGTGGAAAGGAAAGATGTACTCTCTGAGTCCCGGGAAAGCTGACTTATACAGAGAGAAGTCTCCACCCCCTAGTTCATTTTCATACAAAGAGAGACTGCAAATCCTCACAGTTTGATTGGTTCAAAAAGCACTGTTCTGATGGGTCAGAACGGAGCCTCTCTGATTGGTCTGTGAAAGTGCTAATGATGATATAGCTGCCTAGCCAAGCACTGATTTGGCAGGGTAAGTCTCGGTCATATTGGTCGAAATATGATTCCAGGAATTCCTTTATAAGGGTTGGCTCAGAAGGTAGGAACACAGTTTAAGCGGGCAATTCAGTGTGGGGAGGCAGGCAGCTTGGTGCAGGCTTCTTCCTGAAATGCGGCCTGTGTGAGAGACCCCTGTTTAGAAAGGGCTGTTGGGCTCTCTCTTTAAATTTGAGCCCAGTGGGTCACGTGCTAAGCTCCTCTTAGTAGGTATCTTGTTTCTCGGGGCTGACAGTTTCCATTCTTCCTAACCCAATATTATAGATAATATTTCACTGAACATCTTTGTGCATAAATTCAACCATACCCCTAAGATACACTGTAGGAATGGATAATTACTGGAATAAAGAGAGAAAAAAAAATTTATAAGGCTTTTCATTACATTCTCAGTGCCACATGGCCCTCTAGAAAGCCTGTACCAATTTACATTCACATCAGCAGTTTACAAGAACATCTGTTTCTCTACCTAATTACTACTTAATCCAATATTTTACTTACATTTTGTCAAGATTAAAAGAGCACATAATAATTTCTGAAGGCTGGTTAAATGGAAAGGGATGTCTGCAGACATTGTATGTACAGCATTTTCTATGAGACAGCTATTAATCTCTCCAGTTATGCAAGTGAGAAAAAAAAAGGCTCAGGGAGGATATGGAACTGGGGTAAGACCACTGAGCTAGTTAGTGTACTTCCTAGAGTTAGTTCAGGACGTGGTGATTAGAGACTCAACATGTAGTTGGGATATACAGCTGAAGCGACAGTGCTGAGATTCAGACCTGATTCCCAAGCTGTGGTATGCAGAATAATGGCTCCCCGAAAACAGCCACATCCTAATCTCTGGAATTTAGGAATAGATCCCTTATGTAGCAAATAGGACTTTGCAGATGTGATTAAGACAGAGATTTTAAGATGGGGAGATTACCTTGGATTATCAAGATGGGCTCAAGGTAATCACAAGGGAAGGGGGGACACAAGAGGTTCAGAGTAGAGGCGGAGATGTGACAGTGGAAGCAGAGGTTGGAATGATGTGTAAGGTACCGCAACCAAGAAATGCAGACTTTGCAAGCTCAAAAAAGCAAGGAAATAAGTTTTCCCTGAAACTCTCCAGAAGAAACACAGTCCTACCAACCCATTTTGGACTTCTGGCCTCCAGACCCAAAAGATAATAAATCTCTGTTGTTTTAAGCCGCTAACTTTGTGGCAACTTGTCACAACAGCAGGAGGAAACTAATACACAAGCATTCACTATTTCTACTACACTAAACTCTAAAAATGATGTTCCCAGCTGATTGAAACAACAGAACACAAAACAAAACAAAGCAAAACATAGATAGGACTATACAATGCAGCAATAATGTTGGAGGGTGATTGGTCATGTACATATAGAAATTTCAAGTATCTGTATAGATACATATACACATGAAGATATAGTCACCCTACAGATGTTTATTGGGCATCCGCTATGTGTCAGGACCTGTTAAGTGCTGAGGGTTCATCAGTGAACAAAGCAAGCACGATTTTTGCTACCATAGGATTTATATTCTAGCAGGGAACTTGTGTACAAAGATGTTTATTCATTATATTATTTTGTGAACTCTCCTTATTTCTCAGGTGTTTCTCCTAAATTTTCATTACTGGGACTCTAGTTAAATTTTCTTCAGTCTTCCCTAATAAGTGGGGTACCATACAACTATTAAAAGCTGTATATGGCAAGATATACGATACATGCTATTATATACTAAGAAAAGCTTTTCCAAAATCATAATGCATACTATCCCTCCATTTGTGTAAAAACATCAGTAAAAAAACAATTCTTTCTTGTGTCTGCATGGAAATGCTGTTAACAAAAGCAACTGTTTCTGGGAAGTTGAAATGAATGGTCAGCATCAGGGTACGGCCTTAATGTTTTAGTTCAATCCCTTCTGTTCTGTTTGACTTTGTTCCAATGAACTTATATTGCTTATATAGTAAAAACAAAAGGAAAAATTTTCCAGGTACTATGTAAATACTTCACCATCACTAGAAAATATTACCTGGTGAATTCTAAATTTAATATCTGTGTGGTGGGTAATACTTAATGTTAAAAGTTAGTAGCTGAAGAAGCAGACTCTTGCAGATTCTAACAGATTGTGTCTAGACATTTTAGTTTAGTCCACAGGGAAACATTTTCAGCTTAAAGTGAAGAGATGCTTTGTTTTTCTTATGTCACTGTCACAATAATTCTCCAAAACTTTCCTTCTCTTTTTGATATTCTGATCACCAGAACCATCTCCCCTCTAGTTGCTTTGCAAGTTTCAGTTTTGCCTAGGAGAAAACAGGGCAGGCTTTCATCTTTCGGCCTTTGGCCTTGGGTGGTGAGTGAGACTGAGCATTATTTTCCTCCTGACCTGAGATAGACCCCAGCACACCTGTTACCCTTAGCTTGGCTGCCATAGGTAGGCCACTGTAATTTCTCTTAGCGACTTTGGTCTTTCATATATGGAATGCCTACTAAATCCAGAGGCTGGAGAAAGGCTTAAGAGTGAACACTTCCTGGGATTAGCTCCTCCCCAAGGCCAGATCACCATGGAGCCTCTTAGAGTTTGTGAGTGTGGTTGAATGGTTCAGGCTCTCAGTTTGGTTGCCTGCTAGCTGTGTGACCTCATGCAAGTTACTTAACCTCTCTGTGCCCGAGTTGCCTCATCTTTAAAATGGGGTTGGTGATAGGACCCACCTCATGTGGTGGTTGTAGAGATTAATTGAGATGAAAAATATAGCAGGATATAACTATTCAACCAATTTTAATTCAGAAATGTAATGATGACTGCTTTAACATGATCCAACCTAATCTAGGACATGAGGAACATCTACCTCTCAGAATGGAAACCAAACATTGCCCCTTATTTCTAAGAAGGATTTGATGCCTGAATCCTCCTTGCCCTCTAATAAGGGGAAAATAGTTTGTGGTCCTGAGTCACTTGAGCTCTGGTTTTAAAATGTCTTAAAGAGGATGTGAGAGGAAGAGAGGAAATTAGGAGGTTTAATGTGGACGACTAAAGAGAGTGTGGGTTAAGAATTTGAAGGAAGACTAGGGTGTAGGGAGTGAGAAGCAGGCAAGCAGGTTTCCATGTGGGGCCCGAAAGTCCTGGGACAGCTCTCAGGGAAGATGTCTCATCCTGTCTGGAAAAGCAGGACTGAGAAAGGGGCCCCAAGAGACCACGTGTCACAGTCTTGCTCATCCAAGAACCTCCCACCCAGACTCTATAACCATTCATCTCCAAGTTTGTATGTCAGAGATGGGGTTTGCAACTCTGGCAATCCATGACCTAGCCCAATCAACACATGAAATGAATCATCACAAATAGAATTACAATATATCTGTGGTATTAAAATTTCATGGGCAGGCAGTTAGGAGAAATAATGTCTTCAAAGGTAATGAACGAAAAAGGTTGAGAAACATGGGGCTGGAGTGTGCTTTTGATGGTTATACAGATTAGGACCACTAATCAGCTAGAGATAGGTGGGCAAGTGACTTAACCATTGCAACAATAACGAAGCAAAACTAAGCAGGCTTCAGTGTGCAGACACTATGGTGAGACTTTTACAGGCGCATGCAGGGTGCATCACTAACCAGTGTCTTGGCTACAGCTTGCTCTGTTCAGTTCCTTCCTCTCCCCCTGCTACCAGGATCCCCCTTTTTTGAGATCAAGGTGTCCTGGGGCACTATGGAGTGATCTAGGTTAATAAGGTAGGTACTATTACATTCCTTATTTTACAAGTGAGGAGACTAAGATTTAGAGAAGTTAGGTAGCTTGTCCAACACCAACCAGCTAAATGTGGAGCATAGAGCACAGTCCATCTGGCTTATAAACATGTGGCATTCATTCACTCCTACCCTCCTACTGCCTTATTAGTTGCCTGATGCTGCAAGGCCTTGGACGCCTTCCTGAATCGGTTAGCCTTGAACATGTGCCTCAGATTGTCCCATCCTTTCACATAAACTCAGAATACTCTTGGATCCATCCCTCCTGATGGCAGTTGGAGTTTTTGTTTATTGGCTGCAATGATACTTGCAAAAGGCTACTAAAAATTCAGCAACACTTTCATGTAGATTTGGGGCCTATTAATCCCAACAGCATCTACACACATTTGAGGAACTTTAGTATATAACCTTGAGAAGTTTCTTAACTGATTCCATCTGCAGGCAAAGTTTGGTACACAAAGGACTGGGGAAGCAGTTGCAACACCTGCAGAGTTCTGCTTGGAACTGATATCCGAGGGAGATTCACTGATGTGGATTGCTTACATTAATTCTCTGAAAATGAAGTCACCTGCGTACTGATGCCATATCATAAGTCCACTGAGAGAAGACTTAGTATTTAGTTAACTAATTATTCCTCATGGAGGCAGAGGGAATTAATTATTAAACTAATCTTTTCTCTGGGAAATAAGGACTTTCGGTGACTGTAACTAAAATAAAAATATTTTTACTGTTTGACAAGCCATTCATCATTAACAGAAAAGGGAAAAAAAGCAAGAATGAAGCTGAACATGAAAACTAATTACCTACCCCTCTTGGCAACAACAAGTAGACTTTTCTGAAAATGGAAATTGTTTTCATGGTTTAGGCAATTAACCTTTTGTAGGGATTTATGAGCGGCCCGAGGAGGCTCTCCCATGGGAAAAACAACACTTGAGTTAGGCAAGTTTTGTGAGGTATTTCCTTATTTAAGGATTTGTGGCGGCATTCCTTTTCCTTTGCTGCATCCTCTCTCTTAGAACGTCTTCTGAGAAGGGGCAGAGGACAGGACTGGCTACATAATTTGTGGGGACTGGCACAAAATGAAAATGCAGGTCACCTTGTTAAAAAATGATGGAGAATTTCAAGATGGCAATAGCGGAGCAGTCGACAGAACCCAGGACCCTCTGAGCATGGGGCCCTGTGTGACTGCACGTGTCTGGAGGCTGGTCCTGGGAAAGAGCTTTGACCTTGCAAATGACAGCGCTCTGAGAGCTGTCTGTCTTTGTCAGCAGGCGCTGGTTATGCCGCTGTTCTAAATATTTGCCTGATTTGGAGTTAGAGGCTCTTGATGGGGGAGGAGCAAGTGGGAGGCGATGGAGGGCATTTCTCTGGGCGTCTTATTCACAAGGGAACTTGAAGGTAGACGTTTGATGTTTTCTCAGAATTTGGTTCTACCTACAGTCTCATAGAAACCCAGGTAGGTAAATAAGCACAGGTGGAAGAAGACAATATTTAGGTCTGGTTATTGGACTACATTGCTTGTAGTGATTCAAGCAATGAATCACTAATGTGACTTAATATCAAAAGGAAACAAATCATGTAATATTAATTGTAGGACCTTGTCATCAGAGTGGAGTATATATACAGAATTAAATATATAAATTATAAGTAGTAGATATCATCCCAAACATACATGCAATGATACTATGATAATCAAAAATATCCTAAGTAATATTTTGCTTCAACTTCTGTCTCCAAACCCTGTGCTTTCTCATTAATCAGAAACAATTTATTCTGTTAAGTGAAAAAAGCAAAGTGCAGAATGATGTATAAGATATTTCTATGCATGTAGATTTATGTCTAAATATACATAAAGAAGACCTGGCAGTATATATAAGAAGCTAAGACTTGGTTTTTCTATTGGTAGAAATTGAACAAATGGGAATAAGAGCAAAAGGAATTTTTTCCCATTGTTTATCTTTTATTTTATTTATTTTTTCTTTTTAAAATATATTTTATTGATTATGCTATTACAGTTGTCCCATTTCACCCCCTTCACTCCCCTCCACCCTGCACACCCCCTCCCACTCTCATTTCCCCCCTTTAGTTCATGTCCATGGGTCTTACACATAAGTTCTTTGGCTTCTACATTTCTTAGACTATTCTCACCCTTCCTCTTTCTATTTTCTACTTCTTCTCTGTATCTTTTGCCCCTCTCTCCCCCTCTCACTCCCCTGTTGCTAACCCTCCATGTGATCTTCATTTCTGTAGTTCTGTTCCTGTTCTGGTTGTTTGCTTAGTTTGCTTTTGTTTTTGTGTTAGGTGTGGTTGTTAAGAACTGTGAGTTTGCTGTCATTTTACTGTATATGTTTGTAATCTTCTTTTTCTTAGATAAATCCCTTAACATTTCATAAAATAAGAGCTTAGTGATGATGAAGTCCTTTAACTTGACCTTATTGGGAAGCACTTTATCTACCCTCCCATTCTAAATGAAAGCTTTGCTGGATAGAGCAATCTTGGATGTAGGTCCTTGCCTTTCATGACTTCAAATACTCCTTTCCAGCCCCTTCTTGCCTATGAGGTCTCTTTGGAGAAATCAGCTGACAGTCTTATGGGAACTCCTTTGTAGGTAACTGTCTCCTTTTTCTCTTGCTGCTTCTAGGATTCTCTCCTTCATTTTCATCTTGGGTAATGTAATTATGATGTGCCTTGGTGTGTTCCTCCTTGGGTCCAACTTCTTTGGGACTCTCTGAGCTTCCTGGACATCCTGGAAGTTTATTTCCTTTGCTAGATTGGGGAAGTTCTCTTTTATTATTTGTTCAAATAACTTTTCCTCTTGTTGCTCTTCCTCTTCTCCTTCTGGTATCCCTATAATTTGGATGTTGGAATGTATAAAGATGTCCTGGAGGTTCCTAAGCCTGTCCTCATCTTTTTGAATTCTTGTTTTTTCATTCTTTTCTGGTTGAATGTTTCTTTTTTCCTTCTGGTCTGCACCGTTGATTTGAGTTCCAGTTTCCTTCCCATCACTATTGGTTCCCTGTACATTTTCCTTTATTTCGCTTAGGATAGCCTTCATTTTTTCATCTCATTTTGACCAAATTCAACCAGTTCTGTGAACATCCTGATCACCAGTGTTTTGAACTAAACATCTGATAGGTTGGCTATCTGTTCATTACTGTGTTGTATTTTTTTCTGGAATTTTGATCTATTCTTTCATTTGGGCCATTTTTTGGGGGGGGGGTCTTGATGCACCTGTTTTGTAGTGAGGGGCGGAGCCTTAGGTGTTCACCAGGGCAGGGCAACACACGTAACTATGTTGTGACACTGTATGTGGGGCAGGGATCTAAGGGGGAACGATGTTGCTTGCTCTACTCTCTTCCAGATTTCAGTCACTTCCCCACTTCCCACAAGCAAACTGGGCTCTTCTGGTATTGATTCCCAGGTGGGTGGGCTTGTGTACATTCTAGGACCCTGTGGATCTCTCCAACAAAGTCTCCTGTGAGGTTGGGAATTTCTCCTGCTGCCTCCACCCCCACAGGTGTTTTCAACTGATGTTTTGAGGCTTTATTTCCCTGCGCTGAGACCCTGGGTTGTGCGGTCCATCCCACTCCCCAGTTGTTCCTCCTGGTTTATCTGCACTCAAATGTGGGATCACTGGGTCCTCCAGCCACCGCCTCACCTGGTCTGCCAGCTGCTGCCTTGCCCACCCTGGTACTCTGGCCACTGCCTCCAGCCACCGCCTTGCTGTGAGTCCTCTCTGACCAAGCTATCTGTCTCTGCACCTCCTACCGGTCTGGATGAATGTGTCTTCTTTAACTCTTTGGTTGTTGGACTTCCAAACAGTTTGGTTTTCTGGCAGTTCTGGTTGTTTTTTGTCTTTTAAATTGTTATTGTCCTTCTTTTGGTTGTGCAAGGAGGCACAGTGTGTCTACCTATGCCTCCATCTTGGCCAGAAGTCCCCCATTGTTTATCTTTTAATTGTTTGAATCATATTGTTAAAAATTAAATGATTAACATAGATAAAATTCAATTCAATAAAAAATCAATTATTATATACTGCACTAAGTTTTGAGTTAAAATCCTGGTCCTGTCTTGACCTCTGAGATACTTGATTTGGAGTTTGCTACTTATATTTTTCTAAGAAGTGCCTTGGGGTGAATGTTTTATCTATAAAAAATAGGTTTAGGAAATTCAAAGTTCCTCATTTCAAAACTGGAATTGATAATTGTTTAATGTAGAGCTAATCGTTGTCCAGGTTTGCCTTCACAGGGAGATATGATATCTAGCATTCACACTGAGAGCAGGAATTATGTTTACATTTTTTCCATTACCATTTATCCTTCTTATACCCCACCCCCAGCAATCACCACACTGTTGTCCATGTCCATGAGTTCTTTTTCCTTTTTGCTCATTTCCTCTACCCACTCTCCTCTCCCTACCATAGCTGTCATCTTGGAGATCAGGAATGACGTTTAGAGGTCAAGACAGACGACTGCTTGGAATGACAGGAAGGAGGAAATAGTATGATTGTTTCTGTACTGTTTCATTGGGAAAATCAAGGTTGTGGAATGGCTTACTCAAGCAAATGACTCTTTGTGATAAATGAATCAATAGGTTAGTTCTTTACCCAGTCTGGACAGAAAGAAAGTAAATGGTATTCTTTCCCTTTTTATCTCCTATGCAACTTCCAGATAAATCCTTGACTTTTCAACCATGAATTTTGCCAAAGAATGTGAGGGTCAGTCAGTGTAGTGAATGCTGTGCTGTGCCACCCAGAGACTGCCCCCCACTCCATATTCAAAACTAGTGCATTCATTTCCCTGTCTGCCAGAAATGCTGGAGGCCAACAGTTCTAATCTGAGTCTCTCTCTAAAACTTGTTCTCAGCTGATTAGGGCCGCCTTGCCCACGGTCGCTTCTCCTCCCTGGACCTAGTGATGTATAAGTGGATGCACATTTGGTGGTTGGTAGAACCCCGCATTCATTCCTTGGCCTGTGGAGTAAACACTATCATAGTGGGAGCAGGCCAACAACAGAAAGTGCCCTCTCCTTCCTTCACACTAGCCATGTAGTAAATAAAAACCAACATGGC
>PVIA01018155.1:0-13569 GCA_004024845.1 Tonatia bakeri
GTACAATTCTGTTTTCAGTCATTTGATATGATGTGGCTCCTCTGCCAGTTCTCTACCACACCATCCCTAACACACACACTTTTTATTTTAAATAAAACTACTATAAATAATAGCCTGTGTGCATGGTTACTTGGGGACATCAAGCAACAACAAAAGGTTCTATGCTAACTACATAGATGGGTGCTGTCTACATATGTGGGGGATGTTGTATTGTGGCGAGATTTTCTAACAGATATTCTTGTCTTTTCTCCTAACTTTACACATGCTCATCAACCTATTGCTACCAAATTAGTCTTTCTAATACACCTAAGTGATTATTCTGCCAAAAATCTCAAGTTTCTCTCCACCAGAATAGAAAAAATTTATTTTCAGAAGTGGAAGAGGTGGTCAGGATCAGCTTATTCAATCCTGTCCTTGCACTGAGGGAGGTTTTGCAATCTGGAGAGTTTACAGGACTGCCCAAAAGTCACTTTACAGACTCAAAATTTGTACTCAGCTCTTCTGATTTCAAGTCTAGAGTTTTTCCAAGAAAAGAAATTACTGCACAGTTTTCTGGGTGTTTTAGACATATCACAAATTTAGTCTTACAACTAGTCTTTAAGGCAGATAGTGTTATCTTCATTTTTATAAAGTAAAATGTTTGTGACTTAACTTCATTTTGATGAGTAAAGTGAAGCTTAGGAAAGTTAAGTAATTTGAATAAAGTTACATAGTGAGTGAAAAATTAATTTGTATTTTCATCTAGGGCTGATGAATTTCAAAGCTCATGCTATTTCTTCATCATCTTATCCCTATGATCTCTCTACAAATCTACATATCACTTGAAGGCATAAACTGGATCTTATGTATTTTTTTATATCCCATAATACATTGTGTAGGTAGGTGAGTAATGAATATTTATGGAGAAAGGAAGGAAGGAACGAAGGAAGGAAGGAGGCAGAGGGGTGGTAGCAGAGGAATTAAATAAATACTCAGGTCTCCTGAGGTCAAAGCCATTGTTCTTTCCACTACACAAAATACTATCTTAAATATTATTGATCAGAATGAATGCAAAGCATAAGCTTACATTATCTTGATGTATTTCTGGTTTCTATCCTTCTTTTGTATGAGAAAATATGAATATATTAATTTAAAATAGCCTATGATAGTGGGTTAGTTAGCATTAGTTATGAAGAATTAATGCAAAATTTAACAAAGAAAAAATTTTAAAATATTTTTTATTTTAATTGTTGTTGCAGTACAATTTTCTATCTTTTACTCCCATCCCAACCCACCCACCCAGCCCTCCCCTCCTCCCTCCCATTTCCACCCACCCCTAGTTTTTATCCATGTGTCCCTTATACTTGTTCCTGTAAACCCTTCCCTTTTTCCCCTGAAATTCCCTCTCCTCTCCTCTCTGAACTCTGTCAGACTGTTCTCTATTTCAGTGTCTTTGGCTATATTTTGCTTGTTTCTTTGTTTTGTTCTTTAGGTTCCTGTTAAAGGTGAGATCATATGGTATTAGTCTTTCACTTCCTGGCTTATTTCACTTAGCACAATGCTTTCCAGTTCCATCCATGCTGTTGCAAAGGGTAGGAGCTCCTTCTTTCTTTCTGCTGCATAGTATTCCATTGTGTAAATGTACCATAGTTTTCTGATCCACTCTTTTACTGATGGGCACCCAGGTTGCTTCCAACACTTGGCTATTGTAAATTGTGCTGCTATGAACATTGGGGTGCATAGGTTCTTTTGGATTGGTGTATTAGGGTTCTTAGGATATAATCCTAGCAGTGGAATTGCTGGGTCAAAAGGCAGATCCATTTTTAGTTTTTTGAGAAAATTTCGTACTGTTTTCCATAGTGGTTGTACCAGTCTGCTTTGAAACCAAGAGACCTTTTAATTTTATTCTATTTTTTAAACAATTTTTAATTATTTAATTTTTATTATTTTTATTTTCTTTTAATTACTTTTTCCTCTTTCCTGCTTTCTTGTTTTATTCCTTCCTATTTTCTTTCCTCCAATTTTATCTCTTCTTTCTTCCTTTGTCTGCCTTTTTTACTTTTATTTTTTAAATACCTACAAGTGAGACAAAAACCTGGATTTGTGAAAAGATATTTTTTGAAATATATTTTATTGATTATGTTATTACAGTTGTTCCATTTCTCCCACTTTATTTCCCTCCACCCTGCACACTACCTCCCATTCTCATCCCCCTCCCCCTTCGTTCATGTCTGTGGGTTGTACATGTAAGTTCTTTGGCTTCTATATTTCCTATACTGTACTTAACCTCCTCCTGTCTATTTTCTACCTACCATTTATGCTTCTTATTCCCTGTACCTTTTCCCCCATTTGCCCCTCCCCTTTCCTGCTGATAACCCTCCATGTGATCTTTATTTTTGTGATTTTGTTCCTGTTCTAGTTGTTCGCTTTGTTCATTTTTCTTTACTTTTTTTTTTTTAGGTTTTGTTGTTGATAGTTGTGAGTTTGTTGCCATTTTACTGTCCATAGTTTTGATAATCTTTTTCTTCAATAAGTCCCTTTAACATTTTATATAATAAGGGCTTGGTGATGATGAACTCCTTTAACTTGACCTTACCTGGGAAGCACTTTATCTGCCCTTCCATTCTAAATGATAGCTTTGCTGGGTAGAGTACTCTTGCATGTAGGTCCTTGCCTTTCATGACTTTGAATACTTCTTTCCAGCCCCTTCTTGCCTATAAGGTTTCTTTGGAGAAATCAGCTGATAGTCTATGGGAACTCCTTTGTAGATATCTGTCTCCTTTTCTCTTGATGCTTTTAGCATTCTTTCCTTATCTCCAATCTTGGGTAATGTAATTATGATGGGCCTTGGTGTGTTTCTCCTTGGGTCCAACTTCTTTGGGACACTCTGAATTTCCTGGACTTCCTGAAAGTCTATTTCCTTTGCCAGATTAGGTAAGTTCTTTTTCATTATGTTCTCAAATAAGTTTCCAGTTCTTGGTCTTCCTTTTTTCCTTCTGGTACCCCTATGATGAAGATGTTGGAACATTTAAAGTTGTTCCGGAGGATCCTAAGCCTCTCCTCATGTTTTTTAATTCTTGTTTCTTCATTCTGTTCTGGTCGAATATTTCTTTCTTCCTTCTGGTCAAAACCATTGATTGAGTCCTGGTTTCCTTCCTGTCACTGTTCATTCCCTGTACATTTTCCTTTATGCCATTTTTCATAGCCTTTACTTTTTCCTCTATTTTGTGACTATACTTAATCAATTCTGTAAGCATCCTGATTACCAGTACTTTGAAATTTGCATCTGATAGGTTGGCTATCTCTTTGTTGTTTAGTTGTGGTGCTGTATGTAGAGTAGGGGTCTGAAAAGGAACAATGCCATTTGTTCAGCTCTCTGCTGGCTTTCAGTCACTTCCACCACTAACCATAAGCAAATTGGGCCCTTTTGGTGCTGATTCCCAGGTGGGTGGATTTGTATGTGTTCAAGGACCTTGTGGATCTCTCCAATGAACTCTCCTGTGAGGTTGGGAGTTTCTCCCACTGCCTCAACCCCCATATGTTTTCTCAATGAGAGGTTTTGAGGCTTTATTCCCCCACACTGGAAACCTGAGTTTCTCGGTCTGTCTTGCTTTTCAGTTGTTCCTCCCAGTTTATCCACATGCAAATATAGGACCACCTGCTTCTTCAGTTGCTGCCTCAACTGGTTCTCCAGCCGCCACCTTGCCTTGAGTCCTCTCTGCCCCAACTGCCTGTCTCTGCCGCTCCCACTGGTCTGGATGAATGTTTCTTCTTTATCTCCTTGGTTTTCAGACTTCCATATAGTTTGATTTTCTGTCCCTTTTAGTTGTTTTTTGTTTTTATATTTGTCGTCCTTCTTTTGGTTGTCTGAGGAGGCAAAGTGTATCTACCTATACCCCCATCTTGGCCAGAGCCTTCAATAAAGAAATTTACCTCCACTACTTAAATACAAGTGTATGAACTTAGAAATAAAATTTGTACAATGCAGATCATTCAAAATACCTATTGTCAACTAGGTTGGAGAACTGACTGAATGAATTAATTGAAGTGTGTCACTATTCAGATTTAAACCTTCTGTATTGTTTTACCTCTAACAATCATTTATTTCAGAAGTGAAATGAAATCATTTGAATTTATTTTAAATCTATAGCACTCTGGTTTATTTAAACAATAGGTTATGCCCTGGTTGGCAGAGCTCAGTGGATTGAGTACAGGCTGCGAACCAAAGCATCGCAGGTTCGATTCCCAGTCAGGGCACATGCCTGGGTTGCAGGCCACAGGCCTCAGCATCCGCACATTAATGTTTCTCTCTCTCTCTTTCTCCCTCCCTTTCCTCTCTAAAAATAAATAAATAAAATCTTTAAAAAAACAATAGGTTATTATGCTTATAAATTTCTGCATTTATGATTTCTTTCTACCTTACTGCCAAGAAAGGGTTAGCGGGCCTAATGGTAACATTTGCAGAACGTGCTCAGAGTGACAAGGCATGACGAATTGACTGTTCTGCATTAGGAAGTTCACTTTACCTAGTGGTTTTATAACAAGAATACTCTGCACTCGCAGGTGACTATCTGTGGGTCTGTGTTCAATAAGAATTCTCTCTGTCTCCCTTGAGACTGAGGAATGGCTCCCAAGGTAAGCAGGTACATGATGTGTTGGCATGGATCTGTGCTTGGGCCACACCATAGAGACCTTTCACTGAACAGGGAATTCCAAGCATGATGGGAAAACTGGACCTAAGAATAATGGTTTATTATTGTTATTATTATTATTTTCAAGACAATTACAATCACATAATGTCAGTGTGATGATCTATTATATATAAATATATATAATTTATTTTTTAAAAAAATTATTCTTGCCTGAGAAAATGCTGAGAAAGGGAAAAGGAGGGAGAGAGAGAAAGAGGGAGAGAAACATTGCTACGAGAAAAGCATTGATCGGTTGCCTCAGGTACATGTCTCAACTGGGTCTGAACCCACAACCAACTGAGCAACACTGGCCAGGACAATTTATTATTATTATTATTACTAATTACTCACCCAAGGATATGTTTATTGATTTTAGAGAGAGAGGAAGGGGAGGGAGATAGGGAGAAATATCAGTGTGAAAGAGACACATCAATTGGTTATCTGGCCAAGTATCCTACTCAGAACCTTTTGGTATATGACAGTCCAACCAACTGAGCCACCTCATCAGGGCAATATTTCCTTTTTAAAAAGATCCTTTCTCAAGTGCTGAACTTCAAAGTGTTTTGCCTATTGTCTATTTTCATAAGCTAAAAAGTGTGTAAATGCAAGAGTTACTCTGTGGTTTAACATTGTCAGTGAAAAAAAACGAATAACATCATTTTAAGAATAACATTGAAAGCCCAAAATGCTGCCAGAAATTTGACAACGTAGTGAGACTGATTGGCATGGTGCCCTCTTTTGATCTGTTTAAGAGCCTAGAGGGTTTGTCAACCACAGGCTCTCCTGTGTACACTGGTGAAGCATGGGTGCAATGTTTCTGGGCCTCATGTAGGGAAAGACAGGTCTGAGCAAGGGCACCTAATTCTGACCTACTGATGAGAGCATTTTATATAAAATGAATGACTTTTAGGGTAGTTTCTAAAACAGAGATGCTATTGAGGTGGTTAAAATTTGGAGTGTTGCATAAGCAGGTGTTGCTTATTTGTGATTGACATAGGTTAAATTATTGGCCAGCCAAATAGCACTATCTAGAGCCATGGTTCTTGTACTCCTTGGTATTGTTCTTACACTCTTATGGATTATGGGATTTTTAATTATTCACTTCCCAGTTTATTTCTCAACTCACAGAGCTCCTGCTTTGTGTCAGGCTGTTCCAATACTTTGGGCTACCATATGATCCCAGTGTGGATGGACAGCCTGCTTGTCTGAAAAACTGAGTTTCTTATTGGGACCTATTTCAGAAATGAGTATATAGGTAATTTGTTTTTGATTTTTCTGCCTCCTTCTCTTGTATGGAATCTTCCATCTCTTTTTTAAAAATCACCTTTAAATTTTATTTTTAAATTACAGGTTACATTTAATATTATTTTGTATTATTTCAGGTGTATGGCATCATGATTAGGAATTTATATAATTTAGGAAGTGATCCCCTAATAAATCTAGTACCAACCTGACACCATACATAATTATCACAATATTTTCTATGTTGCACTTTACATCTCTGTGACTATTTTGCAACTGCCAATTAGTATTTCTTAATCCCTTCACCTTTTCTACCCATTCCTTCCATCTCCTTCCCCTTTGGCAACCTTCAGTCTGTTTTCTGTATCTATGAGTCTGTTCCAATTTTGTTAGTTTATATTTTTCTTTAGATCCCATATATAAGTAAAATCATATGGTATTTGTCTTTATCTGAAGTATTGCACTTAGCATAATACCCTTTAGTTCCATCCATGCTGTTGCAAATGGTAAGTTTTCATTCTTTTTATGGCTGGGCAATATTTCATTGGATATATGTGCCACCACTTTTTCATCCATTCATCTACTGATGGGCACTTGGGTTGCTTCCATATCTTGTTTATTGTAAATAACACTACAGTGAACATAGAAGTGTAGTTATTCTTTTGAATTCGGGTTTCTTCAGATAAACTCCCAGAAGTGGAATTGCTGGACCATAAAGCATTTCCATTTTTAATTTTTTGAAGATCGTCCACCCTGTTTTCCACAGTAGCTACACCAATATGCATTCCCACCAACAGTGCATGATGGTTCCTTTTTCTCCACATCTTCACCAGCACTTGTTGTTCATTGATTTATTGATGGTAGCCATTCTGACAGGTGTCATGTGATAACTCACACCTGTGGTTGTAATTTGCATTTCTCTGAAAATTAGTGATGTTGAACATCTTTTCATATGTCTATTGGTCATCTGTAGTTGAGTCTTGATTACTGTTGGTCTGCCCATTGGTGTGGCCGACTCTCAGGCTGGCTGACTGTGAGAATTCACTTTGACCACATTGTACAAGCTACTGAGTGTCCACACCATGAATCAGGATTCACCCAGTAGGGTCTGGTGTCTGCAGAGATCTTCCTTTGGATGTGCTGCTTGTGCAGCTAATTGGGTCATGCTCTGATGCAGTCTGAATCCTGCCACCAGCTATATTGTAGCTCTCAAGAGGGACTCCAGTACAGGTAAATTTCAGGTGCTGCTTGCGACCCTCCCTGGGCTACCTGTTTGGAGCTATGAAGCAATCCACAGTATGCAGCTGCCTTTGCTGGGCCTGGGTGTGTATGGGAGGAGACAAACTGCCACCAAGGCCACCTTCCACCAGCACTGAGCCCAGGTGCAAGCCGGCAAAAGGCCTGAGTCTCCCTGAGATCTGCCTCTACTTGCTGGTTGTCTGCTAGGCTCAGCCACTGATAGAGCTTCTGGAAGCATGTAAGTTGTGTGAGGTAGGTTCTCAGTGAATCACCAGGTAGCAGTGAGTGACAGTCCCCAGATTGATACAGATCAAACTTGGCACAAGTGTTGAGTCAGAGGCCACTGAACGACAGTACTGCAAACCTTTGTTGTGGGACAGGATCTCAGGGAATCATCAGGGCCTCTTAGGGCCAACAGAGTTTATCAAGCCCAAACACACCAAGATTTGACTGGGTAAAGGGAGGGCTCTATATAGGAGCAATGGCACCAGTCAGGCATGTGAGGGAAAATGGCCCCTGCCCTAGAGCCACACAACTCAATGTCTTCCTAAGTCTGCCAAGATCTCTTCAAGAGCCCTCCAAGAAAGTATGCATTGCAGGCTCAGGATGGGCCCAGCCAACTGACTCCTCTGCAGGGCATGAATACAATAGGTCAGGGCCACCAAGGGTTGGGAATCTCCTCTTGGGAACATCTCTTCCGGGGTGAACAGCACCAGTCATGCATCTTAGGGACAGGGTTAGGAAAAGGCCCCTAGCCCAGAGCCATGCAACTCAGCCTCTGACACCCCCTTAGTCCACCTAGACCTTTTCAAGAGCTCTCTAAAAAAGTCTATATCATGGCCCAGGCAGCTGACTCCTTTGCAGGGCATGAACAGGCAGAGTACAGTGACAGGGAGTCAGGATGGGGCTATAGAATTCCCTTAGATTAATGCTGTATGGAGGGGAGGGCTTGTCCAGGGAAGGTGGCATCTGTGAACAATGTGAGAGAGGGATTCAGCACAGGGGCCCTGGTGGCTGTCCCTTCAGCCCTCTCCCTGGAGCCGCACAACTCAGTCTCTCCTCATACAACTCAACTGCTCCTCTCTCCCTCTACTGGAGCTCAGGGTGAATGGCTATAGAAATTTTATGCGCTGGCCCTTTAAGAGTACGACTCGGTTTCTTACAAACTTCTGTCTCTTCCTGGCAGACATACGGTAATCTCCACTGATTTTTACAGCAAGATGTTATGTGGGCTCCTCTTACTAGTTCTGGTGCTCTGGGCTGGGCAGCCTGGTGTGGGGTTGAGACCCCTCACTCCTTAAGGGGAAACTTTTGCAGTTGAAATACCTCTTTGGATTTTCAACTACCACATATGCGTTTGGGTCAGCCCTTTTGATGTCTCTGCCCTTCCTACCAGGATCAATATGGTTTCTTCTGTAAATCCTTGGTTATAAGACTTGTTCAACTAGTCTTCAGGTTGATTGTTCTATATTTTATTTTATATTTATTGTTCTGTAATTCCAGGTTGATCCTAGGAGGAGGTGATTGTAACTTTTACCTATTCTACAACCATCTTGGATCCTCTCTTCCTTCCCTTTTTGATACTTTCTTCAGATATGCAGGTTATCTATTTCAGAGTTGTTTCCTCCTTCTGGTTTGGACATGCACCATACTCCTGGTCTCCTTCCTTTAAGAATTTATTTTTGTCCTGATGTTCCATCTACTAAGAGCCACACTTTCCTTCAGTGGTAGTGGGTAGAACTAGGGTCATGAGATAAACCAATTCCTACCAATATTTTCACTAGCTAATACATTATTTTGTTGGTAATACAAATGACTTTGGAGAACTGACATGGAATTTAAACATAATAATTCTTTCAGTTATTTTTAAAATATAACTCATTTAGAAAGTAATATAGTTTAGTTTTAATTTTGTTTTAGAATTCTCTTATGTCCTCAGCTTCAGGGTGTCAGAAATTTTAGGCAGCCTGTATGACCTATGCTAGTAGGATCTTACTTCCCTTCTTAGGTGCTTCATGGGGAGTACAGAACCCACAGACTTTTCTCTTGTTTCTAATCTGAGAGAATTTCAATTCCATTACTCCTTGCTCTCCAAATCTTTTTCTTCTCTTCACTCACAGTCAGATGCTTAATGTTAACTTTTCAATGCAGACCTTAAGTACTACAGGGTGGGGCAATTTAATATTTTTACAAAGTTGACTTCAGCTGCTGTCATTTAGCAAAAATGCTGGAAGCAAGGAATGACAAAGCTGGCTGCCTGCTTGAAATGAGGGGAGAAGGAAAAATAGTAAAATAAGCACAATTTACTATTCAATAAATTGCCCTGGTGCATCATTTTTTCATCAAATACCAGGGCTTTATTATTATTGTAAAGTTTTAAGAGCACAGAAAAACAGGTTAAAAATAACACTAAATATTTCTAATATTAGAGCAGTAAAAATATAACATAGATTGAAAATGGATGTGTAAATAGAAACATGTTTATATAAATGGTTATTTTTATATTATGGACAAAATTTTAATAAAAATATTGAATTTCATTTTACTTAAATATAACAGGAAAAAAATTAAAATGTTGAATTTCAAAAAACAATTCTCTACTAGTGGCAATATTAGTTACTAAAAGATCACATAATATTCAATGAAGGAGTTTTGGGAAAATTTTAAAGAGTTAGAGTTGTTAAACGAATAGGTGTTTTAATCTAAAATAGTGTAGATAACATTCCAGCTCTGAAAGAAGAGGGCATTAGCAATTTCTCACCTAGCTATCCCACATCCTGAGAATGTATTATTAATTTTACATTATTCAAATACATGACTTTCACATTTTTTAATCTCCATGTCACTTTTAATTTTTATTACTTTCTTTCTTCTTGGCTTTCTATTTTCAATTTTTCTCTGAATTGTCTGAATTAGAGTGTCCATTAGTTCTTTAAACAGCAGCTCATGGGTACTAGAGTTTTCTTGTCTTTAAGAATGTCTGCCTTTACAAATAACCAGCAGATATATGAAAAGATGCTAAACTTCACTAGCTATTAGGCAAATACAAATCAAAACCACAAGAAGATACCACCTCACACCTGTCAAAACAGCTATAATTAATAAAAGAGGAGAGACCCAAGATGGTGGAGATGTAACTAGAAGCTACACTACCTTCCTCCCAGGATCAAACTTGAATTACAACCAAATTATAGAAAAATTATCTTGAATAACCAACTGAATACTAGCTGGAGAGAAGCCTTATAACCACAAACACACAGAATAAGCCACATCACCACAACATGACTGGTACAGTGTGTGGAGGAGACAGGAGAGGGCTAGCTGGGCTCCACAGTTGGAAGCTGAAGCCCTGGAAAGATATTTCTGCAGCAAGGGAGGTCCCCCTGAGAAGTGTGGGGTCTAAACCCTAAGCTTGGTGCCCTAGTCCACAGCATCAGAACCAGGAAAGGAGCCTAAATAATATTCAGCTATGAAAAGCAGCAGGGTTTCTGTCCAATAGGAAGAGATGGCTAGAGACATAGAGAGTCTCTTAAAGAACCAATGCACAAAATTCTGTTTGCAGCCACTTACCCTGGGCACCAGCAGAGGGTGGGTAGAGTGGACTAGAGATACATGAGGAGAATCTAGGGCTGGTGGTTTTGCGGAGAGAATGGAAGGAACAACCACCAAAGTCTCTGTATTGAACCATTCCCCATACTGCAGGAGCCATCTTCCTCAGGCAGAGGAATCCCCTCCAAGTGGCATCAGCCTGAGTGGAAGCAATAGCCCCACCCAAAGGAATTACACTGCCCCACTTTGTAGTATTTAAGCCCTGCTGCTGAAGAGTAATTGCTGGAAAACTTTTGCTCTGTAAACCTAAAAGAAAACATGAAGGCAGAGGCATATCTCTGGGAGCTCTGAGACTTTTGCTGACCCTCCTCCAGGCATGATGCTGGTAAAAGCTAGACGTGGTGCATAGCCAGGTTCTTTCACAGCTGTGGATCACTCATAGCTCCAAGCAGGTTGCTCAGGGCCCATCACAGGCTGGGTTTGACATAGGTCTGCACCAGAGTCTTTGCAGATCTACCTAATATGTAGAAACACAAAGAGGCAGCCAAAATGGGAAGACAAACATACAGGCCCCAAATAAAAGAACAAGAGAATCTCTAGAAGAAAATGTAAATGAATTGGAGGCAAGCAATTTATCAGATAGAGAGTTTAAAGTAATGATCGTAAGGATACTCACTGGCATGAAAAAAGACATAGTAACCATAAAAAAGGACGAGTCAGAAATAAAGAATGCAGTATCTGAAATAAATTATATATTGAAAAGAAGAAATAGTAGGTTAAAAGAAGCAGAAGATCGAATAAGTGATTTATAAGACAAGGTAGAAAAAAATACCCAAGAAGAACAGCAAAAAGAATTAAAAGAAATGAGGAGAGCTTAAGAAACCTGTGGGACAACATGAAATGTAACAACATCTGCATCATGGGAATACCAGAAGGAGAAGAGAGTGAGCCAGGGATCAAGAACCTATTTGAAGAAATAATGCCTAAAATTTCCCAATCTGGTAAAAGAAAAAGACACACATGTCCAGGAAACTTAGAGAGTTCCAAACAAATTGGACCAAAAGAAGCCTACACTGAGACATATCATAAATAAAATCACAAGGTTTAAAGATAAGGAGATAATCCTAAAAGCCACAAGAAAAAATCAGGTAGTTACATACAAGGGAGCACTAATTAGATTGTCATGAGTTCTCAACAGAAGCATTTCAGGTTGAAAGGGAGTGGCATGGAATATTCAAGGTGATGAAAAGCAAGGACCTACTACCAAGGCTACTTTACCTAGCAAGACTATCATTTAAAATAGAAGGAGAAATAAGGAGCTTCCCAGAAAAGAAAAAGCTAAAGTAGTTTATTAACACCAAACTAGTACTGCAACAAATGTTAAAGGGCTTGCTTTAAGAAGAAGAAAAAGAAAACAAACAGAAGGAAATAGTCTAACAATAAAATGGCACTAAATATGTATCTATCAATAACTATCTTCAATGTTAATGGCTTAAATGCTCCAGCCAAAAGACATAGGGTAGCTGATTGGATAAGAAAACAAGACCTATCTATATGCTGCCTCCAAGAGACCGACCATAGTTTGAAATATTCACACAGATAAAAGCAAAAGGATGAAAAAATATATTTCATGTGAATGGAAAGGAGAAAGGAGCTGGGGTAGCAATACTTATATCTGACAAAATAAACTTTAACCAAGGGTATAGTAAAAGACAAAGAAGGACTCTAAATAATGATAAAGGAACAATCCAACAAGAGGATATAACCTTTGATGGACATAAAGGGAGAGATGGACAGAAATACAGTCATAGTCAGCAATCTTAACACCTCATTGACTTCAATGGATAGGTCTTCCAGAGAGAAAATCAACAAGAATTTTACCCCAAAACATCAGAATATACATATTTTCCAAGAGCACAAAGAATGTTTTCTAGGATAGACCACATGTTAGGACACAAAAGAAGTCTCAATAAATATAAGAAGTTTGAGATCATTTCAAGCATTTTCCCTGACCACAATACTATGAAACTAGAAATCAATCACAAGAAAAGCAATGAAAAACACACTCAACAATGAGATCAGGGAAGGAATCAATTAATACCTTGACACAAATGAAAATGAAAATGAAACAATTCAAACTCCATAGGACACAAGGAAGGCAACCCTAAGAGGGGAATTCATAGCATTATAGGCATATCCCTCCCCCACCAAAAAAAAAAACCTGAGAAGAAGCTCAAATAAACAATATAACTTTATACTTAAAGGAAGTTGAAAAAGAACAACAAAAAAGCCCAAAATGAGTAAAAAGAAGTAAATAATAAAGATCAGAGCAGAAATAAATTAAACAGGTTCTAAAATAAGATACAAAAGATCAATGAATCCAAGAGCTGGTTCTTTGAAAAAATAAACAAAATTGACAAACCTTTAACCAGATTTATCAAGAAAAAGAGAGGGAGGACCCAAATAAATAAAATCAGAAATGAAAGAGGAGAAATAACAACTGACACTGATGAAATACAAAGGATTATAAGAAAATATTATGAACAACTATATGCCAACAAACTGGACAAGCTGAACAAAATGGATAAATTTCTAGGAATCATACAATCTTCCTAAACTAAATCAGGAAGAATCAGAGAATTTGAACATACTGGAAACACCTAATGAAACTGAAACAGTAATAGGAAAAAAACTCCAAGAAACAAAAGCCTTGGACTGGATGGCTTCACAGGTGAATTTTAAAAACATTCCAAGAAGAGCTAACACTTCTTCTCACACTATTTCAAAAAATTCAAGACAAGTGAAGACTCCTAAGCTCATTGTATGAGACCAGCATTATCCTAATTCCCAAACCAGATAAAGACACTAC
>PVIA01018156.1:0-13579 GCA_004024845.1 Tonatia bakeri
AAAAATGTTTAGATTTGAAGAGCAAAGATTATCATTCTTGAATTAATATTTTATACTACCCTTTTGGATTGTTTTATTCACTCTTTCTAATTGAATAAAAAAAGATAAATTGGCAAAAAATTCACAAATGTGAATTTGTGGCAGGCACCTTTAGGCTGCTCTGAAGTCTGCATTCTCAGAATCTTTTCTGAATCAAGGCACCAAACACTCTCAGCCAGCTTTTGAAGAAGCCTGGTTGAAAACACTGACATGCTGCACCCATTGAATCTTTGCAATTCACACATCAGCTAGGTCTCTTTGAAGTTTTCAGCACACACCAGAGAAAGCAAAAACAAAATCACATTTCATTGTTTGTGTTTATCTACAAGGAATGAAACACTTAAGATTTTTTATGCCATATATACATGCTGCCTTTGGTCTATGCTGACAATTTAGGCGGGTGAAAGCAAAATATACAGCATCTGTGTGAAGAAAGCACATTGATACTCAGCAAATGTGCAGCCAGACAAAGCTTGACAACGTGGGCCAGACTAGCCTGTATCCTGTAAGAAGTACTAACAACATCCACGGCTCTGAATGTATTTCATTTAACTCTGTTGCTGTTGGACTAAACAAATCTCTTAAAAGTTAATGGCCTTCTCCAGAGCTGGCAGAAAAATTGCTGGTATTGTAAAGGGCAATTTTTTCAAAAAGTCATTATAATGCACACCAACAGAGCCTATTTCAGGTTTTCAGTCCTGTGCCTAATGGACAAAGGGAGCTTTCAATGAAATGGAATCACAAGGAAAAATAAACTGTGATTTTTGGTTTATAGATTTTCTGAGAGTGTGTTCAGTAAAATGCTTCACATAAATTTTGGTGGGAAGATATTTCTTCACATGACCTCCCCCACCTCCCACTCCAGAGGCATGAGTCAATCAATGATTCTATCATCAAACTGAAGAGGACAATTATGTTCTTCACTGTTGGTTTAACTGGTTCTGAGTGTAAAGATTATCCTCTAATTACTATCACAAATGTTATTTTAACCATGGGTACAAAAGAACCCACAGAGACACCAAATTGAATTAGCAAGATTTTCTGCTATTATTCTGGATTTCAAAAGGAAATATTCCTAAATAGACTAAATAGTTGAAGTGGAAAATTTTATTGTATGACATATCCCATTTACTAATTGAAAAAGGAATAGCAGAGTCATTGTATCATCATTTTGCAACCTCTAACAAAATAATCAATCTAAATAATGATCACCAATGACTAGTAAATTCATAAAAAGATTTTTAAAAAGTTTAATTGAAATACCAATGAAATGTTTTGCCAAAATATTCAGTTCAAATTTCCTCATGTCTCTATATCCAAATAATAATATATGGATACTGTATGGAGCAGGAGAAACATGCTAAGTGACACTGTGGGGACACAATCAGCAAAATTCAAACTGCAAAGACTATCCAGAAAAAAAATCCTGTTCTTTTCAACAGATAAATTAAAAGAAAAACAATGGTGGAACTTATGGATTTAAAAAGACATATTGTGGTATGTACATGATATTTGAATCCTCATGTATGCAAACAAATTATAAAAATATAATTACAAGAGGCGGAATATGAATACTGACTGAAATATTTCATGATGTTATAGGATTATTGTTAGCTTTTATTTGAGAGAGTGGTATACAATATGAGAATACATGCTTTCAAACTTTTCTCAGAATATTTTACACTTTTAAAAATCATTGAGAATCCTAAAGTTATTTTGTTTTAGTGGGTTATATTTATTGATATGTATGTTTTATCATTAAAGCTAAAAGCTTAAGAACAAACTGATAGTAACCAAAGGGGAGTGGGGAGAGGAATAATGGGGTAAAGTAGGGGAAGGACCATCAAGGAACATCTATAAAGGACACATGGAGGGTGGGAGGTGGGGATGGGCAGGGTGGAGGAGCATGGTGAGGTGAAATGGAGACAACTGTACTTGAACAGCAATTAAAAAAACCTCAAAACTTTAAAAAATATTTTAATTATTTAAAATAATAATCCAGTTACATGTTACCATAACACAACTTAGTAAAAAATAAGTTTGATTTTTAAAACAAAAAAATAGTGTGGCATTATTTTATATATTGTGCTATCTTTAAAATAACTTTCTTTTTTTAATTTTTTATTTTTATTGTTGTTCAGTTACAATTGTCCTGCTTTTCCCCCCATTGCCCTCCCCTCTTCCCTGCCCCATTCCTCCCCACTCCCACAGTCAACCCACCCTATTGACTGTGCCCTTGAGACCTCTGTTTATGTTTCTTGGCTTGCCCTCTTTCCTCCGTTATCATCTTCTCCTTTCCCCTCTAGTCACTATCAGTTGTTTATTTCCAAGTCTCTAGTTCTCATTTGTTTGTTTTGTTGATTAGGTTCCACCTATGTGTGAGATCATATGGTATTTGTCTTTCACTGCCTGGCTTATCTCACTTAGTATAATGATCTCCAGTTCCATCCATGGAAAAGTGTAAAGTGTAGGAGTTCCTTCTTTCTTTCTGCTGCATAGTGTTCCATTGTATAAATATAACCATTTTTTGATCCACTCATAGGCACTAAGATTGTCTCCAGTACTTGGCTATTGTAAATTGTGCTGCTATGAACATTGGGGCACAGGTTCTTTTGAATTGGTGTTTCAGGATTCTTAGGGTATAGTCCCAGCAATGGAATTGCTGGGTCAAAGGTGCTTCCATTTTCAGTTTTCTGAGGAAATTCCATACTCTTTTCCACAGTGGCTGCAGCAGTCTACATTTCTACCAACAGTGCACTAAGGATCCCTTTTCTCTACAATTTCATCAGTACTTGTTTGTTAGTTCGTTTATGATGGGTATTCCTTCTGGTATGAAGTGGTATCTCACTGTGGTTTTAACTTTCATCTCTCTGATGCCTAGTGATGTTGAGCATTTTTTCTTGTGTTTATGAGCCATCTATATGTCCTCCTTGGAGAAAAATAGCTTTCTTAACAGAAAATAGATGCATTGTAATATCTGCTTTTGTATTTAATCTTTCATGATGTCACATGTCATGTAACCTGTGTAAAACTTCACTGTCTACTCATTAGGGAATGATAGAGAAAAAGGCAACCAACATTTTAGTATTATATGAAGACCACTGGAGTCAAGGAGATCATACTGTAAGAACAATAATATCAGAGATACCTTCTGATAGATTCAAATTTTTTGAAAAAATGATTTTTTATTTTAATTTCACTATAATCTGCTATTGGAGAAGAATGACTATATATTTTATACACTATATTCCATAATTTGATCATCATTTCAACTAGGTGTACATTGGATTCATTATGCTATTTCTCCTGGTATTTGAATGTCCCTTAACAAAAAGTAAAAAATATAATTGACTTAAAGAAGTCAAGTAAATACGACAAGTGATTCATAAATGGGCAGTTATTATGTTATCTTATTGTTACTTTGGAATTCAGGTAAACAGAACTGGATCAGTCATAATCCAGTTGATAAGAGAATTAGTAATCTGGGTCTGCAGGGATTGTCTTTAGGAAAACATGACTGAAAATATTATGAGCAAGCTTATACTTTTGTAACACACAAACATTTTGGAAAAAGATACAGTTTTACTTCTTTAATTGAAATTATTTGATGACTTTTTGCCATTAGAATGTCAAAAGTTATAAAGTTAATACTATTTTTAAAATTAGATGAAATAGAGATAAGAGAGTATTTGTAAGCTTTACTTTTCTATGTTCTGGGTTTATTACAGCAGGGATAAACAGCTGTTGGCAAGAAAGTCCTCCCACAGAGAAAACACCAATCCTAAATGATTTTACAGGTGAGTTCTAACAAGCTGCCACTGAACAGATCCTCTAATATTATATAAAATCTTTTAAAGTATCAAGGAGTATCGGAACATATTCTTAATTCATTCCACAAGTATAGGGAACTGGTCCGAATGGCAGTGGCAAATGTAGCCCAGCCCCTAATTCAGAAAACCAGCAGGAGCTAGTCATCACATAGGAACCAGGCCCACAGATCAGTTTTCCTGAGGGGAATCAGGCCTGCATTGTACCTAGCCTGCTTTGAGGCTTGCTTTTTGCTAAAACTCCCTCACCCTGAATTGAGGCAGCAATGTTTACTACATATCTTTAAAAGAACTTCCTAAAGTCTATGCTAAACCTCCCAAGTATGGAGTATAACCAGTTTAGCCACTTGTCCCCTTGAATTTGCAAACATCCTTTTCTTTGTAGTAATTAGCAATATCCTCTCCTTTGTTATCTGTAAAAGGTAATCACCTAAAGCAAACCTGTGCATAGTAAATGAGGACCATCCTCAATGTAATGTGCCCAGAAAAGCAATAAAAGCCTGTCCAGGCAAGGGTCAGGGCCCTCTCTCTCACTCAGAGAGTGGCCATGCCATCCTTTTTTCTCCACAGGACTTCTACAGTCTGTGTGAATTTGTTTGTCACATCCACAACACATGGAGCCTGCTGTCTGGAGTCCACATCACACGAGGCCATTATAAACCAGGTAACATTATAAACCACAATAACAAACCAGAAAAGGGTATAGAAATTAAAGTACTGGCCTATTACCTATAGAGGTGCAAAAATTCCAAACAGAAAATCAGCAAGCTTTACTCATAATAGTGTATGAAACTACCAAAAGCTCTGCCCATGAACCTCATTGGCCCCCTCACCTGTAACAAGTACATACCCCTCACACTCAGTATTGATAGGTAATGGAATTCAATATTCATTATATTATTTAATAATGAATTGATGAATACAGTGAACTGTTCATGGACCAAAGATTATGACTGATCCAGTTCTGTTTACCTGAATTCCAAAGTAACAATAAGATAACATAATAAGCAATAAAATATATAAAACAAGAAAAAATGTTACTATTTAATTGATCTTGGGATAAAAAATGTTTTTTTTTCAAGCTTAAAAGTGTCATGAAATCATTAGGAAATCATTGGTAAATGTTGTTACACAAAGTTTAATATTTACAAATATCAGAAATACTGTAAACATAGTTTAAGAACAAATTTTGACTTGGAGGTAAATATTTGCAAATAAAATGAGACAAATGATTAATTTCCTTAATATATTAAGAGTGGCCATGAATTAATAAGAAATGCATTAGCAGAACTGTGAACAATGATCATATAGAAAATTTAGAGAACTACAAATAATCAATATTAATTTGAAAAATTTTTAATGTAAAAAATGACAATAACATAGTATTTCATTTCTATTAAATAGTTTAAGATTTCTCATAAAAAGTAATAAGGAGATAGTGATATAAATACTAACTGACCTTACTATATATGGAAGAAGGTAAGTATTAATCAAATAATTATACCAAATGTTTAATTATGAAGTATAGTTGATTCTATGAATGAAATGTACATCTGCCATGAAAGTATATAACAAGGAATCTGAATTCTTGATAATCAAGGAAGATTTCCCTTGAAAGTGATAATTGACTTGAAACTTAAGGAATTATTAAGAATTAATTAGGTAAAGAAGGTGAACTCTAGAAACAGGAAAGAACCTTAGCTAAGGTCCTGTGGTAACAGTTCAGAGAGTAAAGCAGAGGTTGGTTTAGGAAGAGACTAGTGATAGAGGCAGCAGCCAGACCATCCGGGGATTTGTGGATCATAGTAAAATCTCTGGTCTTTATTCCAACAGCAGTCATTTCATTTTTCAAATGTGTTGGTTGCAATGTGGAGACTAATGGAAGAGGATTAAGTCATAGGAGTTCATTGAAAAGACTAATGCAGATTTGTGGAAATCAGTGATAGTAATTTGACCAGAGAAAGGAACAGAAACATCTGTTACAATTTTTTATTATTTTTAAACTTTTTATCCTCACCTGAGAACATTTCCTTCATTACTTTTAGAGAGAGAAGAAGAAAGAGAAGAAGGGAGAGAGAGAAACATTGATGTGAGAGAGAACAAGGATCGGCGTCCAGACCAAGCATCGAACCCACAAACTTTCAGCTATGAGAGGACTCTACAACCAACAGATCCACACTGGCCAGGGCACAGTATTACTTTTTTAAACTAAAAAAAGTCCAAATATCCTTCAAACTGCAACTATATACCATTCAGTGGTATCATTCAATCAGCCACTGAAATTTGCTTTTGAAAAATATTTAATAACTTACACAGACATGCAATGATATAAAGCAGAATAAAAAGCCATACATATATGATGCACCTTAATTATGTAGTACAGAAAAAAACTAAATGAAGGAAGAAGTGAAGAGTGGGATAAATATCTATGAAAATATTACTAATGCCTTTATCAGGTAAAAATATAAATGAACTTTATTTTGTCTAGATTTTAATATATATAATATTTTGTAAATTAAATGCATGTTTCTTTTAAAATTATAATAAACATTATATATAATAATATTATTTAGTTCACACTTCCATTTAGAAAAATAAAGCCAACAAAAAATGAATTAAAAGCCCAAGAATCTCATGATGATAGAATTGCATCTGTTATTCATTCAGATTAATCAGCCAGCAAAGCAAATATGCTACCTGGATAATTCAGGGCTTTGAAAGGAGTGGTTTGTGTCATAGCATTTTCAACAGCAACCCATCCAGTTTTTTCTAAGTGTCTGAAGCATTTGTAGTCCAGCGAGAATCATGATTCTCGTGAAAATTTGCAAATCAAATGCAGACGTCTGACTGCCTGTATAAAAAACAGGATCTAATGGGGTAATCATCTTCATTTGTATGATTCATATTTTTCATTCCTGCTTCTCTTTCTCAGATACCCCTGGTTTTACAAATATTGTTAGTAAATAATAAGAACAGAAGTCAGCACTGTCAAGTAACTAAAGCACATATTCTCCAGGCAAACTGCCCAGGATTGAATAATGTCTCCATTCTTACCAGCTTTGTGGGTTGGGACAAGACATTCAATATCTCTGTGTCTCAGAATCTTTATCTGTAAAATGGGATAAAAGCGTATGTCTCATAGATTTTAACAAGTAGTGGTATGGCTTGCATAGTGATGAGGAATATGGTTCTAGAACCTAGAAAATTTTCAATGCCTCTTCTGTACAAAAGGTAGCCAGGAAGTTCCCAAGTTCCTTTGTGTTCAGAAAAGGTTGAAGCTTCTGCACGGTTCAAGTGTTTCCTTGAATATGAAATCCAAAAGAAAAGTCTGGACCATTGGCATAAAGCAGTTCACTGATTTTCCAGCTGTGACACATTTTCATTTTCCTAAACACATAGTAAGCACCAAAGGAAAAATGCATTATATATATAAAACCAGTCTTCCTGAGTTGCTCATTATTTATAAATAAGTTAACATGAATTCACATATTTATTCTTATTTCCTTATGCATGTTTTATATTAATTGCTTTATTTAAATAGCACTTGGAATAAGTCTTAAAATTTAGCATTCTAAAAAGCATTTAAACATTGCTGACAACTAGAAAGTTTACAGTTCTCTAATAGGTCCTTTGACCAGTTCTCATGGTTTACTGATTAACAGTAATGCATGATTGCTCTCTTCTCCTTCAAGTATCACCAGAAATGAAGGACAGAAAGTGGTGTTTCTAGGTATCAGGGGCTAACTTGTTCTCTTTGAAGATCTCAGGGATTTGGATCTAAGTTGAAATGAATTCAGATGTTGAAGTTAGACCAAAGAATTTTCTTTTGAATCTTAGTTCCTAGGTCTTAGGAAGTTAATGTGTCAATGATTAGTGTAAGAGTTTTTATTGACTAAAATATATGTAATAAAAATCAGAAAAGTCATATTCAGTACATTAAATAAAAGAAATCGTATACTTTACTTTTGGTAGTCACTGATGTGGAATAGCCCAACAGCTGATAGCTCTTGTCAAAGGCACAGGGAGTTAGCTGAGCATTTTTGTTGACTGGATGGTGTCTTGATTACACAAGGTTAAAAGAAATTGTTGTCCTGAAAAGCTATATTGTACAGGCTCATAAATCAAACTCAGAAGGTGGTCAGAGGGCTTTGGCACAGCTGGTTTTTCATCCACAGGAGGATCAGTTTAATAAAGAGTTCAATTGTAGGGTTGACTTTATTGGAAGCATATCAGCTCATTCTATTGTTCTAAATATTATGACATTCCTTCTTCACTTATAAAATTGAAAGATATATTCTTGGGAAGAAATAACTGAGTAATTGTCTTGGATCTTTGGAAACAATTGGCTGCTGTAGTAATGTAGAACTCTTGGACATATGAAATAAGCTGTATCTTTTGAAGATCCTATTTTCTCAAAGTGTGTGCTTGATGTCACATCCAGGAACTCACTGGGCTCCAAGGCTTTTTGCCACTAGAGTGGCTTTGAAATATGTCTGGAGTTAGAGGCTCACCCAAAAGTAGATTCAATAGTGACAATGTACTGGATGCTCTGGTGTGCAATCCAGATAGTATCTTCTAGCTGGGTCTTTGTCTGGAAATTGACTAAAACAAACAAATAAAAACCAAACAAACAAAAACACACCTCATTGAAGTTTGTATACTCCCTCCCCTGGGGTGGCTTCCATCCAGTGACTGATTGTTGAGGAGAGTACAAAGGTTCAATCCCATTACCTTCTTTTGAAATTTCCAGCTCCTAAACTTCCCAGAGGAGGCCTCTGTTGGAGGATTGCATCACCACTCAGCTTGTCCCTCTGCCTAATGTTGCTTTTCTCTTCTTAACAGGTGTCTTCCCCCAAAATCTCCTGCATACAAATCTTCATCTCAGGGTCTCTCTCACAAGGAGCCCCTTTGCTGACAATTGATGTCAGATTCCAGGAAGTATAAAGTATAAAGATTATAAAGTGAGAACATGGAATGGGATCTCTCTCTGGCCAGGCAATAGTAAGTACCCAGTCACTGTTGGTAGGTAGAGTGCTCATAGACCTCAGTGTGTTAGGTAGAGTACTGTTAAAACATTCACTAATGCTGAACTGGAATGGGATGCTGGTGAAAGGAAATGCACAAGTATGTGAGTATCTTAGTTACTTAAAAGGTTCTGGAGACTGAATAATTTATAATTACTATGGAATCAGACAACTTGCTCAGTGCTATTCGTACATTTAAGAACATTAAAATGCTGATGATAATTAATAATTAAATATGAGCTCTGAAAACCAGGGAACCTTCTTGGTAGCACAAACAAGAGACTCTTAATTCTTGCATCTGGAAGGAAAGAAAAGAACTTTGTAAAGAGTAGCAATGCCCCACAGGAAGCTGACTTCTCATCTGATAGGCCAGAATCAGGAACTTGTTGGGAAGTCATGGAATCCTAAGTCTAGGGATGGAGCCATCTAGGTCAATTTATTAAAAAATCTTAAATTCCTAGATCCTTCTGATCCCTATAAGCCTGTATAAGTGGCTTATGCATTCCTTTTAAAGGCTAGTACTTCCCTCTTCTGCCTTGTAAGACAATATGCATTCTTCTTAGGATCTGTCTCCACATCCTCTCCTAACTACTAGATGAATACCTGGCATCAGTTTACAATGTACCCCAGCTGGGAGGTGCTAGGTCTACTAAAGAATGAAAAGGGGTGTATGCTAAAGGATCCATAAGATCTGGTCAACATGCATTAGCAGGGCCCGGAGAATTTTTATGGGATTTGTTCCAGAGGTTCTGGATCAGGAGGCAGGAGAAAAGTTGGATAAGGAAGAGTTTATTTGCTGTTCTCCTGAGACATAGGATTTAAGTCCCTGGCAAGATTTTAGAAAAAAAATATGTTAACATATTTCTATGATGATCCTGGAAGCTTGGAAGAAACAAAGGCTTGCTCTAAATAAGGTAGAAATTCTAAATTCTAGAATCACTGTGATAAACATCTGAGATAGGGACCAATAGGCAGAGGGAATTAAATTGCTAGGGGGATATGTTATTTACATCTGGAGAACCCACTGGTTGACAATAATTTGTGAGAGGACTGGGAAGACACTGTTCCCCAAAGCATCAAGGACTGAACTATTGAAAGGATACCCATGTCACTGGGAAGCTCAGTGATAGCTTTTTCCTGTAGGCAAAGAATGACAGAAGATGCTGTTACACCCTGGCTGGTATAGCTCAGTGGATTGAGCGCGGTCTGCGAACCAAAGCATTGCAGGTTCGATTCCCAGTCGGGGCACATGCCTGGGTGGCAGGCCATGGCCCCCAGCAACCGCACATTGATGTTTCTCTCTCTCTCTCTCTTTCTCCCTCCCTTCCCTCTCTAAAAAATAAATAAATAAAGTAAAATCTTAAAAAAAAGAATTTGTCTTAAAAAAAAAAAGATGCTGTTACAGAACTGGAAATGGAATAGAGACCAAGTGCTTAATTATCAGAAGCAAGCTGTGCACAATTATTGTGATGAAAAGTAAGACTGGAATAGCAAGTTGGGATCTAACCTATGGAGGGCTGTGAAATGACTAATAGGACACAGTATTCTCAGGGGAAAAGATAAATGGGCAACCAAAAAAGATACTGTTTAATTTATCCAAAAAAGAAGAGAGAGATTAATGATTAGGATGCTGAGGGCACTGCCCACAATAAAATGGGGCAATCCCTTGCCTATTCTCTAGCTCTGAGCCAAGTGTCAGGCCCAGGACCTTGAGACTAAAGAAGATGCCAGATCCACAAAAGAATGTACTGTGCAACTCCATGGTAAATGTATATGGTAATAATTCCTTCAGTTCTCCTCCCAGAGGAACCTATAGTCATTTTTTTTTTCAGGTAACCACACACTGAGGAAAAAGGGATATCCAGACATTCCAAGGACTCATGAATATTTGGTCTGAGTTGACACACCCCAGAATCTGAAGCAACATCATGACTCTCCTGTTAGAGGAGGAATTATGAGGCAATAAATGAAGCTCTGGCCCATGGGTGGTTCACAATGGGTCCCTACCCAATCTCTAAATATGTAATTAGTAATTGGTACAATCCCACATTGGTTCCCTGGCCTGCAGAATAAATATTATCACAGTAGAAAATATTAGAAGTTATGGAACAACTTCAATAACAATGGAAGTTATTGAAGCTGCCACTACCCCATTCCCAGATAAGATGATAAATACAAGTAATACTGCATTTCAGATGGAGTGGAAGAGGTTAAGATCTAAAGGAGACAGGGACACCAATAGTTGTTTCTATCACTTAATTTACCAGTCTTACCCTTATGAAAATTTTTGGATTCTATTGGATGATGGTATACACTGCAAACTCAACAAAATAGCCCACTGCAACTGTTGTATAGGTCAGTGGTATCATTGCTGGATTAAATTAACATAGACTCAGGTATATGGTATGCAGCCATTGATCTGGCAACTGTGATATTTTCTACCTCTGTCAAAAAAGATTAAAACTAGTTTGTATTCATGTGGGACAGAAAATAATAGAATACATAGGGTCTTGATCCAGGCTGTTGATTATGTTTTCCTTATTTCTGTCTTCCCTACTAAAATGTAAATTGGATAAGAGTAGGGAAGTTGTCTCTCTTGTTCCTCATATTTTTCCCCAATGCAAACAGTGAGAGGTGTATAGTCAATGTAGAGAAATACTTATTGATTCATTCAGTAGATAAATGAATTAACAAAATTATGTAAATATGAATAAACAAACTGACCCTATAACTACAAAAACTGGAGGAACAGCAACAAAAAAAGCCTAGAGAGAGTAGAAAGAAGGAAATAAGGAAATAATCAATAAATCCAGGAGCTGGGTTCTTTGAAAAGATAAAATTGACAGGCCTTTAAGCAGACTCATCAATAAAAAAAAGAAAAGACTGAAAAATAAATAAAATCAGTAATGAAAGAGGAGAAATTACAACCAATATCCCAGAAATATAAAGGATTATAAGAAATTACTATTAACTACTATATGCCAAAAAATTTGAAAACCTGAGTGAAATGGAAAAATTTCTAGAAACATGTAATCTTCAAAAACTGAATCAGGAAGAAGTAGAAAGTCTGAATAGACTGATAACAGCTAGTGAAATTGAAGCAATAATAAAACACTTCCCGCTCAAACTATTTCTAAAAAGTCCAAAAAGAGGGAAGACTCCCAAACTCTTTTTACAAAGGCAGCATCATCCTAGTTTCAAAACCAGGTAAAGACACAACAAACAAAGAGAGCTACAGGCCAATATTGCTGATGAATAAAGATGCTGAAATCCTCAACCAAATATTAGCCCTCTTGAGCCAGCAATGCATTAAAAAGATCATACATCATGGTCAAGTGGATTCATCCCAAGGATTCAAGAATGGTACAATATTTGCAAGTCAACAAATGTAATACCTCACATAAAACAAAAAACAGCAATCACATGATTATATCAATAGATGCTGAAAAAGGATTTGATGAAGTACAGCACCTATTTATGATAAAAACATTGAGCAAAGTGGGAGTAAAGGGAGCATACCTCAATATAATAAAGGCCATATATGAGAGACCTACAACCAATATCATACTTAACGGACAAAACCCAAAATCTTTCCCCGTAAGGTCAGGAACACTAAGCAAAGAAGTCTGCTTTCACTACTTCTATTCAACATAGTATTGGAAGTCCTAGCCGAAGTAATCAGATGTCAAAAAGAAATAAAAGGCATCTAAATTGGAAACAAGAAAGCAAAACTGCCATTGTTTGCAGATGACATGATAGTATACATAGAAAACCCTATAGATTCAACCAAAAAACTACTCGACCTAATAACTGAACTTGACAAAACAGTGGGTTATGCAGTCAATATTCAGAAATTGAAGACATTTTTTGTACACCAGCAATGAAATATGAGAAACAAAAATCAGGGAAAAAATCCCATTTGCCATAGCAACAAGAAAAATAAAGTACCTAGGAATAAACCTAACCAAGGAGGTAAAAGACCTATATGCAGAAAACTACAGAACACTAAAGAAAGAAATTAAGGAAGACACAAATAAATAGAAGCATGTACTGTGCTCATGGATTGGAAGAATTAACATCATCAAAATGTCCATACTACCCAGAGCAATTTATAGATTTAACACAATCCCTATTAAAATACCAATGACATATTTCACAGATATCGATCAAACATTTCACAAATTTATATGGAACCATAAATGACCCTGAATAGCTGCAGCAATTTTGAGAAATAAGAATGAAGTAGGAGGGATCACAATACCTGATAGCAAAGTACATTACAAGGCCACTGTAGTCAAAACAGCCTGGTACTGGCATGAGAACAGACACATGGAACAATGGAACATAATTGCAAGCCCAGAAATAAACCCAAGTCTCTATGGTCAATCAGTATTTGACAAAGGGGGCAGGAGCATAAAATGGAGTAATGGGAGACCTGGACAGCTATATGTAAAAAAAAAAATGAAACTCAACCCCGAATTTACACCATACAGCAAAATAAACTCAAGATGGATAAAAGACTTAAAGATAAGTTGTGATAGCATGAAAGTCCCACAGGAGAACATAGGCAGGAAAACTTCAGATATCCCATGCAGCAATATTTTCACTGATATGTCTTCTGGAGCAAGGGACATAAGGAAAAGAATAAACAAATGGGACTTCATCAAAATAAAAAGCTTCTGCACAGCT
>PVIA01018157.1:0-13562 GCA_004024845.1 Tonatia bakeri
GTTTCCCTGGCCCCAGCGTCCTGGCCTGGCCTTTCTGCCGTCCCATCCCACGTTAACCATTATTGTCTTCCTCTGAGTCCTCTAGTGATTCTGCTCAGGCTGTGTAGACATTTCCTGTCCGATTATGTCTTTGCATCTCTGCCTTTCCCCTTCCCCAGGAGAGCTGAAGAGAGAGAGTGTGGCCACATGGACTGTAAGGCAGAGGGGTCGGAGCACGCAGTGGAAGTGGGATGAAGTGCCGGTTCCTCTATGAAGAAGCCATTCATTCATTCCCGTGCACTCACTGACCAAACGCTTGAGTGTGTACTCTATGCCAGGCACCTTCTAGGGGCCAAAGATTACGAAGATCAATAAGGGGCAGCTTAGCATAGAAAGTGCTCTATCTCTGGGGAGACAGACACACAGACAAGCCAGAATAAGACAACGTGTGGTGGCTGAGACAGGCGGAAGATGGCAGGGGCACGGAGAAGAGCCCCTTTCTAACCTGGGTGGCTAGAAGAAACTTCTGAAAAGGGACCGCTGACCTGAGTCACAGGAGCTAATGGAGAAAAGAAAGAAGCAGGCCACACTAGGCAGGGGCAGCTGCTGCCGAAGGGAAGCAGGTTGCCCCACGTGGGGCCGAGTGTGCTGGGCAAGGCGCTGTGTCTGGTGGAGACTGCACACACAGGGACGTGCTGCTGCGGGGTCTGGGAGGGGGTCCTCGGGGCTGAATTTGGGAGTGGGCGTCAGCACTTCATCGGCTGCAGCAGGGAGGTTGGGGTCTCTCCTGTAAGGAACCAGTAGCCGTTTTTAATCCTTTTAAACAGAGGAGACAGCTGTTCTGACCCGTACTGTTCCCAGCATCCCTCTGGGTTGAGGAAGTCCAGGAGACGGAGTGGGAGGCTGCTGCAGTTGCCCCCAGGAAGAGGGGATGAGTAAGAGAAGGGGCATGTGGGAGGGATGGTGAGGAAGTGCGAACAGGGCACTTGCCGGTGGCCCCACGGAAGTGAGGATGAGGGAGCAGACGTGGGCTGAGGGAGAGCTTTGGATCCTAGGGTGCTGAGTGTGCGTGCAGAGGGCAGGAGATGGGGTGCAGCCAGGGCACGTGCAGTTTGGAAATGCTGAGTCAGGGATCTGGGGACTTCTGGGTGGAGGTGTCCAGCAGGCAGGTGTGTGTAGGCAAACCTGGTGGGGGAGTGATGGGGAGGACTGGCTGGAGATGGAGATCTGGAGGTTCACTTCCAGTGGCAGTCCGCACCCTGACGGTGCCCTTGGGCCCAGGGCAGAGATGTGTCCTAGGGTACCTCTGCTGCAGAGAAGTTCCCAGCAGTCAACGGAGGAGCAGACACGGTGCTGGCGGGAGAGCCAGGACGGCGGGCGCTCCCCGGCAACGACAGGAAAGGATCAAATGCCAGAAGGTACAGACATGCCCATTGGCGGTGACCTAGAAGTCGCCTCGGAGAGCTACCTTCAGAGGAGAGTTGGGGCAGGAGTGTGGTTTGGGGGAATGAAGGAGTGAACAGAGGCGTGGGAGGAGGGGCTGCCAGTGTGGACTACCCTCTGCGAACTTTTGGCCGAGAAAGGGAGGAAGGATTTGGCCAGTACCCGCAAGAGATCAAAGCGTCTGTGGAGTCTCTGAGAGCTGTTTCCCCTGGGACAGGGTTCTGTGTCTAAGGTTTAAATGGGAGCACTGGCATAAAAAGTCTTTCTGATACCCTCTTTGTCGCTGCTGATGAGCCTATGTGATATCTCACACACTTCCACTGCCTTGGACTCTGCTGGAAAATGTTGTTTAGAGCTCAGTGCCAGGATGAGGGGACAGCTGTCCCTTGTGAATAAATGTACTCCCTTTCTCTCTTCTGACAACAAGACCTCATAATGCACTGTTTTCTCCTTTTCACCTTGCCTGCTAGGAAGCTCGGAGGCAATTTAAAGGCTGGGTGTAGAGAGTGGCTTCTCTCTGCTTCTTGGCATTAAGCCTCTTCCTTTGCCGCGCAGTTTCCGGCTCCTTTTGTGCTCTGTAGTCACGTGGTGGGAGTAGTTATGTTTCTTAAATGTTCACTGTAAGTTTATTGAGCAAATAAAACCTGAAAGTGATGATTTTCTTCATAAATTGAAGTACTTAAATTGTCAAAACTTGCTTTCAGCATGTAGTTTTTGACCAAATGTGGAAGTGTTTCTCCAGTTAAACTTCAAATGCTAGTCATTATGTAAATATGGTTTTATTTTAAGCCACTAAAAATCCTTTCTGACAGGGAGGGTGTAAATTACAAAAAAACAAGGAGAGGCTTCACCTCTGTGGGTCTCAGGTTCCCCGTCTGTGAAATGGTGATAATAGTGCCAGCAGCTGCTGCCTGCCCGACTCGAGAGACCATGAGAATGAAAGCCCTTTGAAAGGGGTGACGTGTTCCACAAATAATATAATGACTTCTTTCCTTTTGTATTCCTCGTACGGTCATCCTCGGCTGATTCACGGAAAGCACACGTGTGGGGCGAGGGAGTCTCCCGGCCTTTCCCACTCTAAGATTCCCCGAGTCTGACTCGTTCCCAGCTGATCCCCGTTTGCTCTATGGGTGAACTGTTTGCCTCCAGAGTTCCCCCGGTGTTTGAGGGGGATGAGAGTGTGGTGTGCTGGTCGGAGTTCTCCTGAGAAACAGAGCCAACAGGATAGAGAGAGATTTACTGTGAGGAGTCGGCTGATGGGAAGCCCTACAATCTGCCGTCTGCAGCTGGAGGCCAGGGGCAGCTGGTGGTGCAGCTCCAGCCCCATCCCAAAGGCCTGACCACCAGGGTGGCCAGCGAGGTAAGGCCCTCAGTCCCGAGGCCTGACAACCTGCAGCTGTGATGGCCAGGGCAGGAGAAGATGAATGTCCCGGCACTGGGTCAGCAGAGAGCAAACTCACCCTCCCTTCTTGCCATTTTGTTCTACTCCGGGCCCTGAATGGATTGAATATTGCCTGCCTGCCCACACTGGTGAGGGCGATCCTTCTCAGTCCGCTGATTCACATGTTAATCTCTCTTGGAGACGCCCTCACAGACCCACCTGGAAGTAATGTTTACCGCTCCTTGGGCATCCCTTAGCCCAGTCACTGATGACACAGAAAATAATTAGCCATCACAGGGGGAGCAGGTGGTTAAGAGGTTACCTGTGCCCTTGTCACACCCTGGTGACATGCCTGTCTCATGGGGAGTCCTAGGGAGGCAGTGGGAGTCTCCTGACCCCGGAAGGTACAGGCATGGTGCTGTAGGGAGGGGAAGCGGTGCCAGGCTGATGAAGAGCAGCCTGCTGCCCGCAGCCCTTGGGGGGCCACCTGCCTTGCCAGGAGGCCTGCAGGGTCATGGAGGGAAGGATGATGGATAAGAGTGGGCTCCCTTCTGCTGTGGCCCGCTGGCTGGACCGTCACTCACAGCCCCTGATGAACTACCTCCTGCACAGGCATGGCTTTGGGGTGGGTTATGGATGAGCTGCCAACAAAGTTAGTTTTTCTAATTACATTTCTGAGCTCGGGACCTGGCTGTCCAGGGGAGTTGGGGGTGCCTGAGTCTGGAGGAGGAGGTGGGGAAAGTGAAAGGAGAGTGTGGAAGGCTTTGTTGCTGTGTGGCTGACTATTTACACAGCTAAGAAGGGTGTCCAGGTTTCAGGAGAGGCTGTGGGTAACGCTCTGAGCAGCCTTCAATGATCCTTTCCAGCGTCACTCACTTATTCATTCATCAAACGCTCCCTGAATGACTGCAGTGTGCAAGGCATTGTGCATGGGCTGTTCTGTAGATAGAGCTTATCACACGTTTCTTTGCATGCAAAGCACCCGGGGATCTTATTGAAGATCTTATCAGATCTACCAGAGTCTGATTCAGGGGGTTTCGGTGGGGCAAGGCCTGAGACTCTGCATTCCCCGTGGGCTCCCAGGCACCCTGATTTACTAACATGTTGGAGCCGTAAGAGCCTGAGATGCACCCTGGATAGCGCCCGTGGCCCTGGAAGAGCTTTCAGTCCAAAGAGGGAAACAGATGTGTAAACAACTCACAATTAAAGCAGACAGGGCAGCGTCGTGGTGGAAAGACAGGAACGATGAGGGGGCAGGAGAGCAGAGTCATTAATTCTGACTTGGAGGATCAGGGAGAGCTTCACGACTTAGATGTCATTTCAATTGTGCCTTGAGGGTGAGCCGAATTTTAATAAGTAAAGAGAGAAGGAGAGGGAGGGTGGAGAGGGTTGCAGCAAAAACGCTTTCCCAGGCTGACGGAAGAGCATTGCTAAGGCCAAATTCACAAGATGAAACCTAACCCCTAGCGTGGCAGTATCAGGAGGTGGGGCCTTGGGAGGTGATGAGGTCATGAGGCTGGAGCCCGCATGAATGCGATGCATATCCTTATACAGGAGACTCCGCAGGGCTCCCCCGCCCCTTCTGCCACTGGAGGGCACAGCGAGAGGGTGGCATCTGTGAACCAGGAAGCGGGTCCTCCCCAGAAACTGACTGTGTGGGCGCCGGATCTCAGACTTCCAGCCTCCGGACCTGGGAGGAGTACGGCGTTTGAGCTAACTGCAACCCCTCCCCCGCCTGCCCTGCCCCACCCTGTCTGTGGTGCGTGGTTGTAACTGCCCAAATGGGCTGAGACCTGCAAGAACTGAGGCTCACTCCTGGGTAGGTTAGGCCTGAGGGATAGGAGGACGTCTGGACAATGACGTTGCCAAGGAGCTTGGACTTAGTCTCAGGTGAGAAGCCCTATGGGATGGGAGTGGCGAGGTGGGACCCCTGTAGGGGAGAACAGGAGAGACGGGGCCGCTGGTGGGGTGCAGGGAGGGCAGACTGCACAGTGCCGGTTCTCCTGGGCTCTAAACCACCCGCGATCCTGGCTCCACAGCTCTTCTCGCTCACCCAGGAGGCACGGAGCTTTGTATTTTCAAGTTTATCATGGAAATGTGTCCTGTCCCTCTACCTTGAATACGGGCTTTGGGGGCTGGGGAAGCTCTTTTGCACCTGGCAGAGCAGCTTGGACTCAGCAGCTGTTGGTTAAATATGTGGCGACCTCAAGCCCGTAAGGACAGTGATGAAGATGAACCTCCCCACGCTTCCCCTTGTGAGTTTCACGGTTTCCATCAGTTCGCTTGTTCTTTCTCTTTGTTTGGCTTGAGCATCTCTGAGTGGCACGATTGAAAGAAAGTCGTCCCAGAAGATACTCAAACACTCTCTGCTGGGAGGTGAGGTCACGTGTGACTTCCCCGGGACAACTTCCTTTGTAACAGAAAAGGCCTGGAGAAAGCCACCAGGCCTCCCTCATCACCCTCACCCGGGTCTCAGCCTGTGGACGTGGGAGCTGGACGGGGCTGAGACACCAGCCCCCCACTCCTGCCCGAGGGAGGAGACCTGAGGAGTCTTTAGGTGTCCCAAAGCTGTGCCGCTGGTTAGTGGCTGTTGTTTGCTGTGTGGCAGGCTGGCATCCGAGACCCACGGGACCGGCCAAGGAGACAGCTTTCAGGTTCTGGATGGGTGGACACTGGGCACTCTGCCTTTGCACAAGGCTGAGACTCCCTGGCCCTAAACAAACTCCGAAGAAGGAAGGAAGTGAGGTCTTATTAACCAGGCCAGTCTGCACACGCTCAGATATTCAGTGCTGTCTCCAAAGGCCTTGACCCAGTGAAGAGCCTTGTTACCCAGTTTGACAAGGAGGGTCCTGGAGGCTCAGAGAGGGACGGCGACATGCCATGACCCACTGAGGAGGAGGAAGAGGAGCTGGGTCCGAACCCCCACGTGCTCTGTCCTGCGCTGCCCGGCGGCCATCCCAGACAGCTGGGGGAATGCCTGCCTTTGGAAGGTTAACATCAGCATTGAACCAGCAGCCTGAGGGCTGCAAGGGAGGGCTGCTCAATAAGCAGCAACGGCTCTTTGGAGAAGCCCGTGAAGGCAGTGACAGGGGCGTGCCCTCCTCTCTCCATGCGAGGATGGGCCCTGGCATTGTCCTGCAAGCCCTGGAGACCCCCAGCTCCCAAAATCACCCACCCCCGCCACAGACTTCCTCTCTTCCGCACCATATCCAGGAAGGAAGGAGACATATTGGGTGCCGCCTCAGCGCGGGATGGGGCAGGAGTGAGGTAAGCAGTGTGGAATGAACTCTCGGATCCGGGGTTAGCATGCAGAATCCCGCAGGGAGACAGTCGGGAAACTTTGTGGTCAAATCTGGCTCTCCCTGGTACTTGCTGTGCGACTTTTGGTGAGTCCAATAGCCTCTCTGAATCTGTTTTCTCACCTGCAAACGGAAGGGGGTTAGGGACGCCTAGTGTGCTTGTGTGTGGAACTTAATTGGGAGAAGCCGTGGGAAAGTGCACAGCTGAGGCGGCCTGTGAAAGTGAAAGTGACTTTTTTTTTTTTTTTTTGCAGACCTGGATTCTGCTCTTATTGACCGGATCAAACTGCACTTGCTCTCTTTCTTTTAACTCTGTCTTCGTGAAAGTGACAGATCCTTTTGCCGGTAGTTCCCATACCTGTGAGGTGAGGTGGACAACCCCGTCCTGTGCCCGCTGCGTCTGTCACCAGGATGGCGACGATAAGCCGGTGTGTCGGCGATGGCAGGGGGACAGCTCGTCCCGCAGCTGCTGTGCGTGAGTGTGCTGTGGAGTGGGTGGTGTTGAGTGTGCAGTGAGATTAGTTAAGAAGTGTCAAGTCCTAGAACACACACCTGACACAGAGGGGTGCTCGGCTCTGTTTGTATTGTCACTGGTCTGAGTTCCCGCCACAGGCTCCCAGCTGGGAGCTATTGTCCTCCACATCCCCTCTGCTTCCTTCCAGACCAGCAAGGACGTGGGAGCTGTCCAGAGCCCAGGTCCTGACTCCTCATTCAGTGCTGGCTCCTCAAAGCCACCGCACTGCCCTTCAGCAAAGGGACAGGATGGTCCCGGCACCCAGCCTTCTCTCTCCTGAACGAGAGCTAACAGCTCCTCGGTTTCTCGGCCGCCTCTCTGTGCTGGAGGCTCTCTCCTCCTCTCCTCCTTGGACAGCTCTCCCAAAGAGCAACCCCCTCCCATCACTTCCCTGCCCGGGGAGCTGGAACAGCTGGCGAGCTCTGCTGCTCTGGCCCTTGTCTTTCCCATTGTCGCTGTCTTACCCGGCCCTTACTCCAGCCCCAGGGATGCTCTGAATGATGTCCAAGTGCACCACCTCACCTCACAGCCCCTGCTCGTGCAGGCACAGCCCCTCCGCCACCACCATGCTCCCCCATCCATCCATTCGCCCTTCAGTTCAGAAAATAATATTGAGCTCTTATCACACGCCAGACATAATGCGAGATGCTGGCAGTGGACAGTTAACAAGATGCAGTGTTTTCAGTCCCTGGTAGGTTACATTATAGTGGAGAGAGGCACAGCTTAGAAAGAGAATAAATAACCAAAATTCCTACGTATTTTGAATGTATTATTAGTTTGCTTATGTGTGATCAGCAAATGCCAGTGTGTGTGTGTATAATTGAAAAATACCAGAAGGGGAAGGAAACGGCATAATGTAACGGACGCTGGGATCGGGCATGGTGGGTTTGTTTGGATTACTGACTCATCAGCTAACATTTAGTAGTTCATCCACACTCCACTCAGAGCCCACCTCCTGCAGGAAGCCTTCTTGGATCAGATTTTGCCTGGATGGAATGTCCTTTGTCTATATTCCCAGATCACTGTGCTCTGCCCCTGTCATGTCTGAGCAATTAATGCTCCAACGCAAGCTGTGGTTTAGTGGGTTAGTGTTTGTCTCTGGAGGCTGTGAGCTCCTTGAGGGTAGTGACCTTAACCCTTAGTGCCCCCAGCAGTGCCGGGCCCCAGGAGGTAAGCACAGTGATGGCTGTGAGCTAACACAGGGCCCCCTGGTCGGGGGAGGGGGAGATCAAGGAGGCGGGCTGGGTGGGCTGCCCCACTCTGTTCAGGGGAGTGCAGCTGAAGAAGGAACTGTGGGAGCTGGCTGGGTGTTCATTTCTAGATGACGAGGCAGGGAGCAGCTTTCGGTGAGCCCCTCATCCATCCTGCCCCCACCGCTCTCCTGTCACTTACCCGTTATTTAGAGCCACCAGCCACGTAGCCCTTACCCAAGCAATATCCATGTTAATGTGGAGAGGCACTGAGATTGAAGAGTCGGAAAAGGCATTGTTCAGAGGGAAGAGGGAGGGAAAGGAATGAGCTTGGGCAACCGTGGCCTTCATCCCAAGTCCCCACGGCCTCAGTCCCCACCACCTGGGAGGCTCCTTAGGGGCTGGTACCCTGCTGTGTCCCCCAGCCTCCTCCATTCACCAGCCCCCCCACATTGCCCCCACCCCAAAATGCCCTGAGCTTATTTTCCATCCTTTCCAGAAGGCCCTGCAATATAACTTTAACTGGAATTGTACCCGAGGAGGCCTGAGCTATGGATGGAATGATTTCTTCTCATCTTTTTTTAAAAGATTTTATTTATCTATTTTTAGAGTGGGGAAGAGAAGGAGGGAAACATCAGTGTGTGGTTGCCTCTCATGCCCCCCACTGGGGACCTGGCCCGCAACCCAGGCATGTGCCCTGACGGGGAATTGAACCGGCGACCCTTTGGTTGGCAGACTGGCACTCAGTCCACTGAGCCACACCAGGCAGGGTGATTTCTTCTCATCTTGTTGGCTTTATGTAGGGGGTACCCAACCCGGGGCAGGATGGTGGAGACTAGGGCGGTGGTGGGGAGCGGGTTGTAGTGAGGAGAAGAAAAGGGTTCAGGTCTCTGGGTTCTTTTTTAAAAAAAATATACATATGTTTTATTTTTTAATTACAGTTTACATTCAGTATTGTTCTGTGTTAGTCTCAGGTAGACAGCATAGTGGTTAGGAAATCATGTGCTTTACAGAGGGGTCCCCCTGGTGCTTCAAGTGCCCATCTGGCCCCTATGTAGTTAGCATGACATTACTGCAGGTCTCTAGGTCCTTGACCCTGTGGCTTCTACCCTCTGCTCTCGGGCAGCCCGCCCCCAGTTGGCCTTTGTAGCCAACTCCCCTGGCTGAGGTTTTAGGAAAGATAGAAATAGTTGGAGGGAGTTTTTAGAAATAAGCAACTCAGAGAACACTACAGGGCACTCTGGGACTATGAGCAGGGCGGTGCCCCCTTTTGGTTCTAGGCCCCAGCTCTGCAAGCCATGAACTTGGCATTGGAGGTACCTGGCAGGTGGCCACTGGCAGGCCAGCGCATCAGGGTGTGCGGTGAGGGTGCTGCAGTCCTCCTGCTAGCGTGGCGGCGCTCAGACAGACACAGACCCCCAGAGGTGGACACAGCACAGCTGCTCGTGTGCAGCCCTGTGTACGCTCCTCGGTCACACACACACGTGTGTGCTGACCACACAGCCCATGCAGTGGGAGCCCGGTTGGTCATGGCAGGCTGGGTTCTTCTGCGGCACCTGCATCAGTCCTTGCGGTTTCGGCTGTCTTGCCACTGCAGCAACCTCGGCCAGCTCAGGACTTAACGCGACCAGAGTCTCCTCCTCTGCTTGGCAGTTTCCCTCTAGATGCTGGCTGGGCCCCACCCTGGCCCAGCGGCAGCACCTCTGTGCTAGTGAGTGATCGCCCCAGAGGGACGGAGCCGCACACCAGACCTCGCACACTCCGGTCCCACGAGACACTCGATCACTCCTGGTGGCTGAGGAGAGCCGGGACTGCTGCATGACGCCTCTACTCTCACCCCTCCCTGTCCCCAGTTTCCTGCTCGGGGCTTTATTTCCTGTTTCATTGACAAAGAGGAGCTGGGAAACCTTCTGCTCAGATATCCTCCTAGCACTTATTTACATGTGGTCAGCAGTCCAGCACCTCCCTTTGCCTGCTGCCCACGTGCTCGGGATCACACACCTCCAACACGCCCAGAGTCACCCCACTTTATGAGAAGTGTCCGGGGGTGTCCCCGAGAGAGTTCCTTGCACTCCTGGCTTGTGTATTCATGCCACCGAAGAATGAAGTATATCCACTTTAATTTAGAGTCTGAGGTTTTATCATTTTAGCCCTAAATTAATTTTCTAGGATAATCTGTTACTTCAACTCCTGTCCAAATTGACAAGTTATTGTTTCTTAGATAGGACCTCACCCTTCTATTCATCCCACCTTTCTCCTTGTCCGATTGCTGGAGCCCCAGGGCCTTTGCACTGGCTGCTTGCTGACATGCTCTGCCTGAGGCTGGCCCTCTCTTCTCTGAGCCGAGGGACCACCACTCCTTCACCATCTCATCTAGAGATGTCCCTTCCAGCCATCCAAGCGGATCGCCTTCCTGTTACCACCATCAGAAGTCACTGCATCTTCTTCTTTGTTTGTGTTTATTGTCTGCCCTCCCCAATTAGAATGTAAATCCTCAGGGTAGAGACCTTGTCTGCTTTCTTTGCTCCTGAATCTCTAGCTCTGGGAATGTGGGTGGCAGATAGCAGTTGCTCAGTACAACCTGTTGACTGAACTGATGCCGCCTTCTCAACATCTGGTCTCCTTACTTCCTCGCCTGGCTTCCTCTGCACCCCCACCGCTTTGGCCTGTCTAAATCCTCTCCGTTCTTTAAGGTCAGCTTAAGGCCCCCACTTCATGCATTTGTCTCTCATCCCTGTTTCCAACTCTCCCCCAGCAAGAGGGTCCCAGGACAAAAGCCCCTTTCTCAGGACCTCTTTCCTGGAACTGGCTGGGCCCCGTGAAGCACAACTGACCCTAATTGCTTGATGAGCCATTATCCTCAGGACTAGAAAATTACCAGAAGCACCCTGAAGGCGCAGAGGCTCCAGGACTTAGGAAAGAGGACACGCCAGACCCCAGCGACTGGACCCTGTACCCATGGACAACGTCGAGACGAGGTGCAGCCTGTGCAAGGCCACCTGAAACGTCCTGCTCCACAGCTGCCCTGTCACCCAGTACAAGCCCAATGCCCCGACCCCTTGGGGCTGGGGCTGGGGCTGGAGTCTCCACACCCAGCCCTGCCCCTCCCCTGGGAAAGGAAACTAAACCCTTCACTCTCTGCACCTTCTTCTCTTTGTGAATCTTTCATGGCCTGCGTCCCCAGTCACCCTATTGGAGGGACACCTGCCTCTGAACACCTGTGGTGCCCAGCAGAAACATCTGCAGGCATTGTTCTTAAAAGGCTCTGATATTTTTCATATTCGTTTTGCTTAATCTCACAACAACCCAGTGACTGGTCCTTGCAGGTGAAGGGTTTGGAGGGGTCCTGAGGCTTGCCATGTGTCCCGCCTCTGAGTCCAGGACTGTCACTCCACATCCCAGGTGACGTCCACTGTCCTCCTACCTGTTGGTCACGCACAAATAAAATACACTACAGTCGCAGCCCTCACCGTAAGCACAGGCCCTCATGCCCGCCCCTCTCTTTCCCAGTCTGGATGTCTCAGAGGAGCCTGTGCCGGAATCACAGGACCGCATGGCGGCACCACCCGCGGGCCTGGAAGCCTGCAGTGACCTCCACGGGAGGTGCCTTGTGAGTCTGGTCTTGCAGGAGGAGACTTGGCCAGGCTGATAGGAGAAAAGGTAAATTCCGGGCCAAGACAGCCACAGGAGCAAAACTGCAGAAAAGTTATTTTCTGGACCCAGGTCTCAGAATGTGCGTATTGGTGGCTGTTTGAAGTCGCGGGAGCCTCTCACTTGATTCCGGAGCCCGTGAAAGTGCAGCTGCTACTAGTGAAGGCAGGAGTGCCCCTCGGTTCCCAAGGCAGCCGGGGCCCTGGGGGTCTAGGACTGGAGAGGAGCATGCCCTTGGGGAGGAGGCCTGGGGAAAAGGGTCAGAAAGACCACCAGAGAGGGAGCCTCTGCAGGGCGGAGCCTGCCCAAGGAGCAGAGGCAGTGGGCAGTGGAGGCCTGCCCTGGGCAGAGCCGGGCCTGTAACAAACTGCTGCCCCCTTCCTCTGAAGGGTTTTCAAGGAGGCCTTGGGTCTGAGTCTGCGACTGAGTCGGGGGGAGGCCGAGGTGCCTCGCACGCTGTCTTCAGGGCCCAGTGCCACCATTGAGAGTGCAGAGCTGGCCGCATCAGCCTCGTGAAGTCATAAAGAAGGAATGAAAAAGCCCAAGCTGAGTGGGTGCTATGTGTGCTTAGCACATGCATTTCCTTCTCTCTCTCTGTCAGGGGACAGGTGACCCCTTTCCCTTCCTGCACAGAGGAGGGAACTGAGGCCCCTGACCAGGACATCATGGGTGAGTGAGGGCAGGGTTCAAACTGAGGTCCCAGCTCACCTGGGAGCCTTCTAGGTCTCCCGGCTGAGAGGTGGGGTGGCCTTGGAGCTGGGGATCATGCATAGTCCTGGTTTCTCCAGCAAGACAAATCAGCCCCACCCCACCCCCACCCCCACTCCAAAGCTTTGTGTCCACCGTCAGAGTCAGCTGTGGCCACCCCTACACCTAGGGGACAACTGGACTTACTCCTGATTTGCAGGAGACAGGACAGTCACAGAGAGTGGAGATGTCCTGCCCAGCAGCCCTGCCTGCAGAGAGCTGGAGCTGGACCCCCCGGGGCCTTGCATCTATGGGTCCTGGGTTATAGGCTCTGAGCCCCGTTCCTGCTCCTCTGTAGCTCAGTTAAAATCAAGACTACGGAAAGCAGTGTTGCCTGAACAGAAAAGCATAAGCCAGTTGGAAGAGTCAATTAGCTGTTCCTGGAACGTTTTCCTCCCCTCGGCGGTCTCAGAGCCTTCCCCAGCGGTGTTAAAATAGACTGGGAAGTGGGAGAGCGACAGAGTGTCTCAGAAACAATGACAACAGCAGGACTGTGTGTCCGCCACCCCCACCCCACTGGTTTGTGCTTTCTTGGGAGGGAGTTCGGGAAGGGTGGGCAGGGTGACTCTGGGGCTGCAGTGGGGCAGGGGAGGGTGGGCCTGGCAGAGGGGGGAAGCCGTGTCTGCCGTGACCACCCTTTCTGGAGAGCACAGCAAGGCCTGATTTCTTCAGGAGGAAGGCACTAGAGCTGACCGAGAGTCGGCAGGAGTGTCTCTCAGGTCTTTCACGAAGATGGATCCTCTCCTTCTTGCCTGCCCACTGTGGCTTCCTAGAGTCTGCCTGTCAGGTCGCCCTGGCTGTGTCCCAGACAGCCTGCGTTCCTTCCGAAGCATCAGCGACGGCCAGCTGAGTGCTCCTCGGCGTGTGGAGGGTGGGTGGGCTGTGACGTGGCCTGGGGTCTCTGGGCTGCAGCCCTGCTCAGAAGTGGGCTCAGGCGGACATCTCGCCCAATGGCTGTCGTCACCCAAGAAGCCCTTACGTGGAAAATGCCGGTTTGCAGAGACAGGTCAGACACCACCGACAGACAACTTTTTAATGGCACTTCTGGGTCTAGAGTGTGTGAGCTCTGCATTGTGGGTGGTGGGCCTGGGGCTGGGGGAAGCCCGAGAGGTGCCGTGGCACAGGATGAAAGGAGGCTTTGCTCCCAGGGCCACGCTCTCAGAAGAGAGCCTCCCGCCCTGGCCGGGTGGCTCCGGCAGCTGGAGCGTTGCCCTGTGCACCAGGGGTTGCGGGTTCAGTCCCAGGTCAGGGCACACACCTAGGTTGTGGGTTTGATCCCTGGTTGGGGTGCATATAGAAGACAACCAATTGATGTTTCTCTCTCACATCAATTTCTCTCTCTCTCAAAATAAAAATCA
>PVIA01018158.1:0-13575 GCA_004024845.1 Tonatia bakeri
ACCTCACACCTCGGGCCAGGTCCTGGCCCGAGCTGTCCAGCGGCCCTGGGGGCTGCTTTCTGGGCTGCACACGCCGACGGCACAGTCTGCACGTGGACTTGCCGGGCGACACGGGTGCTCAGCGTGTGTGAACGCCACTCAGTGCACAGAGCCCAGCTGAGAGAAATATTTACGTGTCCCAGCAGTTTTTTACAAAAGGGCGGGGACCCAGATTCCTTAACTCAGATTAGACACAGCAAAGCAGGCCATGCTTGGCGAGCTGAGACCACGGAGGCCAGGGCGGTGGGGGGGCGGTGAGACCTGGAGCCACTCACAGAGCCCCAGACCCCGGTCCGGCCCTGCTCCCCCGGGCCCTCTCCGACGGGTCTGCTTTGGGGTTTCCCCTGGGCTCTACTAACTTCCTGGGGTAGGGGGGCCACCTCTCACTCCCTCGGGCCAAATTCCATTCCCGCGGGCGGGAAGCACTCACAGCCCCACCCGCTGTGTCTGGGGACAGTCCGGGAGTGAGACAGGCTGTCCTGAAGGAACGAGACCGACTTCCCTGTGCCGTCATCTCCCCAGCCGGGCCCCTCACCCTGCCCGCGACAACTGCAGGCTGGGCCTCCCGCTCCTCCTCCCTGGGAGGCTGCTCGGCCCACATTCTGGGCGCTCTCCTGCATCGACATGCAGTGGGGCCGCCCATCCTCACAGGACACATCTGAGGACGTCAGGAGCTCCGGCCCCGTCGGGCTGGCCCTTCCTCCCACTAGGCACGTGCGAGGCGTGCAGGAGACACGCATGCCCGCTGCCCCCACCACTGGGAGTTGGGGGCTGCCTGTGACCACCCATCGCCCGGCCGTCTGTCCTGACCAGCACAAAGGGAGGCAGCTCTCCGGGTCCTCGGGGTCCCCTGGGGTCAAGGGGCCTTCCTTTCGCAGGCACGGGTGCAACACCCTCCTGCTGCCGCCCTTTCTCCTGGGTCCCGAGGACCAACAGGCTCGGGGCCCCGAGCGGAAGCCCAGAGTCACTCTGAGAGGTGACATCACGGGTGACAATACAACCCAGCGAAGAGGCTGCTGAGAACCACTGTGTCTGTCTGTGAACACTGGACCGTACTTCTTGCAAGACGTCCTTAGACGCCGTCAGAAGGACTGAAATAGGGCACAGGGACAGCACCCCGGGCAGGCAGAGCTGCGGACACAGAACGGGGTCGCCCGCCTGCGGCTGGGGTGGAGGGCAGCAACCCAGCCCCTCTGACCAGGGAGCGGGGCTCACGGCCTGCCCCCTCGGGCTTGTGCCCCAGAGGACGGAAACAGGTCCACACGGACACCTGTGCTCGGACCGAAGCTGGCGGCAGCTCCGTGCAGGAGAGCCCAATGCGGGGCAACCCGACGCCCTTCGGAGTGCGTGTGGTCAAGCAGACCCGGACACGCCTTCACCGGGGAATTCTGCTCGGAAACTCCAGGAAACATGACCGACGCACCATCACGTGGACGGGCCTCTGGGATTCAGCTGAGTGCAAACAGCCCCCCTACACACAGCTCTCATGAAACAGCAGGACGACAGACACGGAGCCGGTCAGCGGGGGCCGAGCTGCGCAAGCGTGGGGGGCGGGGGGTGTCTGTGGCCGCACTGGGCGGCGCTCACGAGGATTCGGGGTCCTGACGGTGCTGGCCCGCACACAGATGCATGCCGGCAGCACAGCTGCCCAGAACAGCACACCCACACGCGTGAGGGCCTATCGGCGTGAAGGCCAAGGGCCTCGTCACTGTGGCTTTCCTGGCGGCCACACGGCACCGCAGGCGCCCGACAGGCCGCCAACACGGGAACCCAGTGAGGACAGACGCAGCTCTGCGGCTCCTCACAACTGCACGGGGCCTGGGCTGCGCCGCCACACAGAGGCTCTCAAAAACCTCATCCGTTTAAGAAAAGAGCCACCCTTTCTCTGTCCTCTCGTCGCCGAACGTCACGCGTCACCTCCGCCCGCTGCCTGCCTGCGGCCAGGCCGCTGTGTGAGCTCCGCCCGGGCAGAGACGCAACCTGTTCCGTCTCCTGCTTCCCGGCGCCCGCCCGTTCCTACCCCGTGGGGGGCGCGAGGTGCGTTCTCACGGACAGCGGGGTGAACGCACACTGTGGGGAGGACGGAGGGCGCTGTCGGAGTGCCCCGCGGCACGGTCAGCCTGTCTGAGCGCCGACACCGAACGCACGCGTGCCAGCCCCGCCTCCCTGCCCTCCGCGGGGAGGGGCTGCTTGGATGACGTCAGAGCCCTGACTCACCTTCCCCGCCCACGCGCTGCCCCGCCTGCAGGGGCACCAGGCCGCCCTGCTTCCGGCCGCCCTGGCAAAGGTGCAAGTGTGGAAGAATCCGATCGTTTCAAGCAAGAACCGTGTTTCTGCTCTGCAAACACGAATTCAGGGCCAGTTTCATGGATGCTTTGAACTCAAGAGAAAAGTACATAACAGTAGCAAAATTAAAATGCCACGTTTTAACCGTGTATCTCAGTTGAAATTAAATAACCACCTCCTTTTGGTCACCTGTCTTGTCACGGGGAAGCTCAGTTTATTCTAAGGGGCCAGTTGGACGACTGTCAAGAGCAGGAACCGCTGGAAGCGGGAACGGAGTGAACTGTGATCCCACAAAACGACAAACTGCACTGATTTCCTGGACCTGAAGCCAAACCCGAACGGGAAGCGTTTACTGAAACGGGAACCAGCTGAGTCTGGGGCTCCTTCCCGGACGACGCCGGTGGAGCGGGCTCGGGAATGCAGAGAGCGAACCGACCCGGAGACCCCTTCCCGGGGAGCTGGCCGCGGAAGACGCAGCACGAACACGCAGACTGCAAACGCTCGTGCCACGGGCCACCTTCCAACACGGCGCGCTCCAAAGCCGTGACGCCTGCCGTTGTTTCCCACCACGGGGACCGTGGGACCCTTTGCCCCGTGTGTTCCAGGCAGAAGAGGAAGTGAGGAGCTCAGAACCCCAGCGGGAAAGGGGAGGACGGGGGGAGATGGCGGCAGCGGCTCTGCGGCAACGGGAAACCCAGCCGCTCCCGAGACTCCCTTCCGTTCCAGGAAGAGACCCGAGCCGTTGGGTGGTCCTCACGCCCTGGCTGCCAAACACAGCCCGCACCCACGTGCGACCCCGGCCGGCGGGCACGTACCTGTGGAGAGCTGCGTGGGGAGGGGGTTCATCTCCTTGTCCACCATCTTCTGGTACAAAGCCCTCAGGCTGAAAGGCTCCACGGTGAAGGGCAGGGTCCCGGTCAGCATGGCGTACATGTTCACGCCTCTGAAAAGAGAGATGCCACAGTGTGAGGAACCACGGTGAGGCCCCCAGGACGTTTCCGTCCTGCCTCTTTCTAGAACCCTCCAGACTGCGCAGCACCCCCCACACACACACACTGCCAAGGGGAAAGGCCGGGGCGAGGGCGCAGCTGTGGCGGCAGGGGCGCTGGACGACAGAGAGAAGAGGGGTCTGCAGATCTCCGAGAGCTGCCGAGGACGGGCGCACTACGCCCCTTCCTTCTGCAAGGAGGTCCGGACCAAAGACCGCGGAAAACACAGGGCGTGGTCGGAGCCTCAGTTTGGCCTTTACGCGGTCACTGTCCAAGCGTGGCTTACGAGGCAGCGCGGGGGGAGGGCTGGACCTGCCTGGGGCACACATCACGGCCCGCCAGCAGGCCCGGCGACTGCTCAGCCCGGTCACACCAAGTCCCACCAGCACTGGACTCCACTCTTCCCTGGACCTCCGGCCGGGCCTGGAACCAGGGGAACTCCTTGCGGGGACTGGGTGTCCCCTAGCCACTCCTATTCTTACGTCACTGTTTACTGCCACGTTCTGCCACCCAGCCCGGCCCGGACTCTCAGGCGTGGTGGGAATGCCCTCTGCACGGGCTTCTCTGCTCCCCTCCAAAGCCAACCGCGAAAATGGCAGCATCTTCTCGGAGGGCGTCTGTTTTCCTGAGGGCGGAGCCTAGCGTCATCTCGATGAGATTTCCCGCCGGGGTGAAGCGTCTGCCTGCCAAGAGGCCTCACGCGTTCCAAAACTCCCAAGGAAACACGCTTTAAAAACAGGCAGTCGGATTTCCAGTCAAAACAAGACCCACGAGACGAGACGGATTTCAGTTAACGAAGACCCTGGGGGCCCCGTGCCACCGAGGCGCGTCTGAATCAGAGCCCTCCCACCGCAGGTGTGGCCCGCACCCAGCCAGGCCTCCTCCGTGACCGCAGAGGTGGGCTGGGACGTGCGCCCTGCTCCGTCACGCGCAGCCGAGTCGGGAGACACACACACACACACACACACACACACACACACACACAGCCACTGCACAAGTTCCAGCGGCTGGCTCTCTGCCCCAGGCGGGGTACAGGTGTCGGGTGGGGGGACCAGGCAGGTCCCGCCTTCTTGGACTGGGGGGAGACGGATGAGGAGGGGACAGGGAAATGCTGAACGGCCCTGCTTCGGACCTGGGAAGGGGGGTGACCCGTGCTGAGGGAGGCAGAACTGGGAAGCTGGGGGCAGAGCCCGTCTGGGGGGGCATGGAGGACTAGGGTGGGCGACCCCCAGGACCCTGGGGTGGTGCTGCATTTTGGGTGTGCTGGGAGTAGACTCAAACACCCTTGCTTTGGAGGATCCGGGGAGACCGGGGAACGCTAAGACAGCCCCCAGGCTGTGTAACGTCTGCACCCAAAGGGGTCCTGGACACACTGACGGATGGATGGAAACCCCGAGCACCCCACAGCGCTGTTGTTGGGGACCACGAGCAGCCGCTGGCCCGGCTGTCTCTGGCCTCCAGGGCAGCGGCTCCATCCAGGGCGACCCCATGCGTGAGGGGGGCTTCCCTGTGCCACGGCGAAGTCCACAGCGGTTTCCCATCACGGGGAGGAGGGGGCAACACCAGGTGATCCTGCCGGGCTCACCTGTTGTGTCTCCGTCGTGGCCTCGAGTCCGAACCTCACGCTGCTCAGGCTGGTACGCACCCAGCACTGCTTCCCCAGGTAGGTGCACCCAACCCAGACAGCGTGTCCAGAACCGACGCACCTGGACACTTTCCAGGGGCTCTCGGGTCCACTTCCCCTCTCCTCCTTGGTACTCGGGGGACAAAGCTTCAGGAGCAAAGCCGCAGGGGGCCCCCCAAGCAACCACCTGCACCCCCACATCGCAGCCTGCTTCTTTGCGTTTCACCGCCCACACCTTTTGCCAAAACATATCAGGTTCACCGGGCTAATGAGGGAGGAGGGGAGGGGTTGTTTGTCAGTGACGTCCGGTGCTTCTCTCCGTGGGAAGGAAAGGGGAGTCCTGCGGCGGTTCCCAAGTGTGGTGCACCGGCAGCACACCCGGAACCTCCCAGGAACGCAAGCCCTCGGGCCCACCCGGGCCTGCCGACTCCAGAGCTCGGGGCTGGGCCACAGCCCGTCCGCAGCTTCGGCCGCACACCAGCATGCGAGCCCCCAGGAGAGGGACGAGGGGTGAGTGGTGCTGGGATGCCCCGGGACCGCGGCCCAGCAGCGAGAACCGCACCCAGGATGCGCGCAGCCCTGGGCGCCGACGGTGGGAGCCGCGGTGGGCGGAGCCTCGGCGGGCGTCACCGCGGGGTGCGGGGCGGGGCGGGGCCCTCGGAGCATCTGGGGGTCCTCTCAGACCTGGCTGTCGTTAATTTGTTAACTCGTAAGTGGTTTTTGGCTCGTACCTGCACAGCCGTACATAAAAGCAGTTTAATTTGATGTTCATGAACATCAAATAAAACTTAAATAAAAATAACGAGGGAAGGGGAGGGGTCACCCAGAATGCTTCTCCTTTACGAGAAGGCGGCAGCAGTTTGAGGACCACTGCCCTGTGACCTTTCTGCTCCTCTTCACATTATGAGAGGTCTGCCCAGACAGTCGGGAGGGGGGAAGTGCGCCCCTGGGGTGCACCCCCTCAGCAAACAGAAGCCAGGGGGCCCTCGGGCTGGGGACAGGGAGGGGCCGGGTGACGCGCCTGGTGGGGGTGGGGGGCGCCGGGGGAGGGGCAGGCGCGGTGTGCACCCCGACCTTCTCTACGGGTCCCCGCAGAAGTAAGGACTGCCTGAGTGTGGCTGGTGGGGTCGTGACACGGTGTGGTAATTTCTACCTTTGATGCGGACATTTCACCTAGCGGACCCGGTGGCGAGCCTGCGTGGGGTGTTGTTATGTTCCAGAGTAGCATGCTCATGATTTCATAATGAAAGATTTTGTAGTCACAGGGGCGTCATTTGTGCTGGACCCCGCATTTCCATTATCTTCAGGGAACGTGGGCGTCCCTGCCACAGGTGCAGAGTGGGGCAGGGACACTACCAAAAGCAGCCATCACGTCACGGCAGGGGCCTGGCAGGGCCAACTCTAAACCCTGCGGGAAAGTGTCCCTTCAGGGCGTCCTCAAGACAGGAAACTCTCCTCTCCTCGTCACCCGCCAGCTGCAGAAGAGGACAGGAACCTCAGGTGCCCGCTGCGCCCCACCGTCCAGCGGGGACCACACGCACAGGGAGCAGGTGCTTGTCTGACGGTGCCGGAACCGCTGCAGGCCGACTGGGACCGCGAGTGGTTTCCATGGTAACTCCCATTGGGCTTTGCACCGAAAGACTCCAGGATTCCGTTCCCTGGGAGGAGCTGGCCACCAAGCAGAAGGGCCACGAACCCCTGAGGAGCACCTGCCCCTCGCTCCCGGGGCCTCTGGTCCGCAAACCCGGACAGGAACCCCGCTCGCCGCTCGGGCTGCACGAAGCCTCGGAAGGAGCCGAGCGCTGGTTTTCGGCATGAATTCACTGCCCGACGAGTGTGACCCATCATGTCACCACAAAACTTTTAAAAACACCAGGGAAAAGGAGATACGACGTGTCACTGTATTCGCCCGATAATTAGGGACGCCTGCATTAATGGTCGTGAGTCCCAGGGAGTCTAAGAGGAAAACCAGGTGGGGCATCTTGCCCCTCCCCCTGCAGACTCCTTCACTCTCTGGGCAGAGGGGGAGAGCTGGTCCCTCTGACATTTCGGAAGTCTGTGGGAACGCCGAGGAGAAACGCGGAATGTGGTCCGTGAATCTCTGCAACCCCCCAGCATTAGCGTGGGTCCCCAAACACGCTCAGCGTTGCCTAACGTGGCTTTGAAACTCGGCCCAGGGACTTTCTAGCTTCTCCACGGCGGACGTGGGGCCCCCGGGAACTACAGAGAGTTTTAAAGAAAGACAGTGATGAGACTCGGGGATGCAGGGAGGCAACAAGCAAATACGATGGGTTTTTCTAAGCAGAGAGGAACGGGGCAAGGGAGGTCATCACTGAGTGGAAGAAATCCCAAAGGTACTGGCCAGGGTGGGATATGGTAGTGAGGAAAGAGAAAGAAAAGTGACCCCAAGGGGCAGCTGCACGAGTTGGCGGGGAGGCCCTAGACAACAGAAGTGGGGAAACGTCGGAATTAAATCAGAAGCCCGTGTTCTCTGGAGGACACGGGGGGTGTCACCTGCCATCGTTGAGAAGACAGAGTCCCAGCAACTGGGACTGGGGAAGTCGGCCAGCAGCTCCAGGAAGCGGTGGGCAGCGCTCTGCTAGCAGGTGGAGGGTCTCGTGAGCCCCTCGCACGGGTGGGCAGGTGGGCAAGGTCCCCAGACACTGCCCCATGTGCCAGATGCAACAGAGAGGACCTTCCTCTGACCCCTGGCTTCTGCGTGATTCTTCGAGAAAGAAATTGCCTCAGAAAAACTTAAAATGACCCTGCACCTGAAGCAGCACCAAGTCCCCACGCCAGTGCTGGGGGGGGGACATGCCGAGTCCCCACACCAGTGCTGGGGGGACCTGAGTGGGAGCAGCTCCGTCCACATGGAAAACCCCAGGTGTCGTGACTGCCCATTAACTCATCTGTTTTCAAAGAAGTCGTTTTTTAAGGGTTTTAAGACTTTTTTCCATTTCCTTTCTTCCTTTCCCTCTGCTACTTTAAATGCAGATGCTAATTACAAAAAAAAAAGTCTTAGATTTTGTAACTGAAAAATCTCAGAAGCCAAAACAAGTTTCTCTCTTGAAAGTCAAAAGCCTTAAATGACCCCAAAGGAGGCCCAGGTCCCCCCTTTCCATTTCCTCCTCCTGCCACCCTTCATTTTGAGGGGTCTGCACGGACAGAAAATGCTGTCCTGCCATACGTCACTCTTTCACAGAAACAGAGTCAGGCCTTGGACCAAATGTCCCTCCTCTATTACCAGCCCGGTCTGGATGGGCTCCTCTCGGCCAACTGGTCTACCCAAAGACAGCCCTGGGGCAGAGCACCCCAGGAAGGGAAACCGATTCGGCAAGACCGGGAAGGGGTCTGAGCGCCGTCCCCACAAGCACCGGGCCTCACACAGACGCTTCACCCACCCCAGCAGCCCCCAAGACAGCCAAGAGCAGCTTTGGTTGAAAAAATACTGGATTTTCAACCTTTCAGGCCAGAATTCTCAATTCCCATCTTCCTCACCCTTAGAGAGACACCCATGTTCTCAACAAGCTCTACAATGTTCTGGAAATAAAGTTAATTTTGATTCTTTTCATTTAAAAGGTGTTTCTGCATTGAAGTTTTTTAAATTACTGTGTATGCCACTCTGAGGAAAAGTCGGTTGGCAGTGAAAAAGGTCCACTGCACCAGAGTGGACATTTCTGTTTGTGTCTGAACTCTCCAAGCCGACTGGAGATACAGCTCTAAATATTTCATTCATCTGGATGAGAGGAAGGCAGTGAACGGCTTCAAAGGTGTTCGTACGTGGTCCACACACGGAAATAATGACCACGGAAGGTGGCGGGACCCCCAAGGTGCAGGCAACGTCTTCCGTTCGCCGGGTTCACGGCAGGAGGGGAGCGGGGGCCTCCTCTCCCCTCCCAGTGACAAGTCGGTTCTGTCCTGTCCCTCACTCAGGCTCCAGTCTCGGGAAAAGGCCCGTCTGTCCACCGAGGGCCCAGCCCTCTGGAGCGGGGCACTCGCTTGTGATTCGGGAAACGGACTCTTCACTGTTGTTTCCGAGCAAGAAAAAGGGACGTTTGGTGACAACAGTGTCTGACCAGAGGGAGGACCGGCTCCATGTCCACTGTCTTCCCAACAGCCTTTTACGTTACATTCTCGCTGGGTTTTCCGTCCGACGCTGGCGGCCAAGGCAAGTGGCCCAATCAGAGACCAACCTGGTCTCAGACACGGCCTCCCAAAGCTGGGAAAGTAATCCCCACTGCCGGCTCTGAAGCTTCCCGTTTTCTCCGAGATTAAGAGCAGCGGTGGCCTTCCTGCCTTCGCCGGGAGGGCCCCCTCCGCTCCTCCACGCGGTGAACTCCACCTGGGCCCGCAGGCGCGGGCTCTCCTGGCCTCCGACGCCCTCCCGACCCGACCCGACCGGACGGCGGGCCTGGGTGTTCCCCACACTCTGCCTCCCGGCTGCTCCGTGTGCTCAGGGAGATGTGCAGGTAAGCCCGTGGCTCCAGCGGTCCAGGCTGCCGCTACAAGTACCCGGGGCAGGTGGCTTCACCGACAGGCCTGTATGCCCCACAGTGCCGGAGCTGGGCGTCCCAGGTCAGGGTGAGAGTCGGCCTCCTGGCCCACGGGCTGTGTAATGGTGTCCCACGTGTCGGAGGGCGAGCGAGCTCTCTGGACTCTCCTCTGACGAGGACACTAACCACGTCCGGGGTTCCACGTGCGCCGCCTCTCCTAACCCCACCTAACCCGAGACACCCACCAAGGCCCCGCCTCCAAACATCGTCACGTCGGGGGTCAGACCTCGATCTATTAGGCTTCATCAGAGCACCACACAGACCTGACCTAGGCCATGCCTGTGAACTGGGCGCGGGCCACACAGCGCCCCTGAGGAGTGTTCCGGGGGCGGCTGGCAGTTTACTCCAGGGAACGCTCACTCATTGCATGGACGAACACCTGGAGCTTCGGGGCTGAGCAAAGGGAGCGTCTCCAGCTCAACTCCCCGCCGTGGGGCGTGGGGACAGGGACCGGGGGCGTGGGGACAGACCACGGGCACGGGGACAGGGACCAGGGGCACGGGGACAGACCGGGGGGCTGCCGTGTCTGGTCCACCCGGAGGTCCACCCGGGCCTCCAGAGCCACGCCCCCACCGTCGGCTTAGGGCCGGCACCTGTGCCTTTCGGCGCCATCTAGCCAAACCTCTCGAGTGTGTCACCCGGAGGCACCAGGACCAGGAGTGAGACCTGCTGGGGGCTTTGTGGGAGGCCTTCAGCGGCGTATCTGCTTCATGGGGAAAATGCCATTAAATAGGGCGTTAGCAAAGAAACGCCCAGAGGCCCCCGCTTCAGCCCAAGCACATCGGCAGCCGGGGAGGAGGAAGGCTTGTCCCGGCTCCCTGGTCCCGGGCCATGTCCACCCTTCTGCACCTGTGTCCCCCCTCCATGCCCCCAGTTTCTGGGTGCAGCCTCTGCTCCCAGGTAACAGCAGGTGGCAATAGACCCGCTACCAAAACGGAGAAGCAGGGCGTACATGGTCACTAGGACCCAGCAGAGGGGCTGAGCCAGAAACTGACCCTCGGACAGTGCTGCCCCGTATTCGGGGTGAGTGGCTTGCTCCCACCTACAGTGACCGGGAGGGGACGGGACCCCCTCTGGCTGCACAGCCCAGGCCTCTCCCACGGCTGTAACAAGCCCGGGACACCTTCCTTCTACCTCACTCCCAGACCTGAGGATGCGCCTGCCCCAGCAGGGATGGCTGGAAAGAGTCCCCTTCCACAGGCTCAGCCCTGTCGTCACCATGACAACTGGTGACCACACTGTATTATTTGCTCAGTCCCCTCGAGAGCTAGACCTCAGGGGCAAACTGGCACCTGCTCTCTGAGCCACAGTCTCTGCTTCCCCGTTGGTCAGCGTGGCCCCACCCCCTTCCCTGTCACCACACTGACACGACACCCCTGAATCTCTTGGTCTCTCAGGCTCCCCACTCTCCACCGCCTTGTTTTCTCATTTTTTGGTGCAGAAGCTGTGCCTTCCAGAGCTTCCCATTTAGCATAAATGGGTTCGCTGTTAAGGGAAGGATATTCATGGTTATCCAGTCCACAAGCGTGTGCCGAGGGAAGTCACATGCCCCACACCTGCAGGAGGTCTCGGGCGCCAGAGGGAACCAAGAACGCATTTCATTTCCTGTACGGCGCTGCTGGGGCGGTGGCTGCCGGCGGCCGTGTCAGGGGGACTTGGAGGCCCCCCAGCGCCCGTCTGGAGTCTACGATCAGCAACTCGGCCACGTCACCAGGGCCCCCCACAGCCGCTCCCTGCCAGCATGTCCACAGTTCACCGGCGGCCCAGCCACACCTCCCGTGGGGGGCGGCGAGGGGGCAGGGCTGGCCCGAGAAGGGCCAGGGGCACGAAGCTGACTGCTGTGTCCGCCTCTGGCCGTAGAGCCCCAGCCCCCTGCCCCCTTCTGTGTCCTGGGGGTTGGCGACGGAAGCGGGGTCCTGACTAATGTGCTCCCTGCTGACAGGCTGGACCTTCTGGGGTGGGAGGGAGGTTCAGGGAACTCGGTGGTCCTCACACCTGATTCTCACGTCCACGGCCTCTCTCCGACTCCCACCAGAAACACGGGACCCCTCCCACCCACTTCTGGAGCCCTGCACCGGCCACACGCCTCAGTCGGCTTCCTCTGCCAACTGCAGCTCTGACCCTGTCCTCCAGCTCGCCTGGGTGACAGGCCTGTCCCTCCTCCGGCTCGGTCTCTCCCTCCCTCCCTCCCACTTCCCTCCCTCCCTTTCTTCTTCCCTCCCTCCCTCCCTCCCTCTCCAGCCTGGGCTCTGTGCCAGGTGCTGAAGAATCCCTGAACAACCTGGGTGGTCCCTGCCCCTCGACCTGTAGCTGGAGGGGTTCCAGCAGGTGAGCAGTGACTCCATGACCACAGGTGAGGGCCAGGAAGGCAGAAATCAGGGACTTGAGGAGACCAGGGAGGCTGCCAAGCCAGCCTGCGGGAGGCAGGAGGGCCCAGGGCAACTGGACCCCCCTCCCAGAACACCAGGGAAAGGCAACACTTCCGGCCGGAGGACTGTGCGTGACGGAAGGGGGAGGGAACCGGAGTTAGCTAGAGGATGGTGGGGAGTGGGGACGGGGAGAATGGCCTCCAACGAGCCCCAGGGCCCAAGCAAGGGTGTGCATGCCACGATCAGGACTCGGTCCTTCGTCTCGAGACCCTGGAGACGCCAGCTGCCCCACTCACGGCTCCGTGACCTTGAGACATTTCATCAGGTCCTCGCACGGTCAGTTTCTCCCTCCGTAAAGTGGGGCTGACAGAGAGTCCCAGCCTCCCCGGGTCACCGTGGAGAGTAAACGACACAGAGCCTGCCAGACGCCAGGCCACGGCAAGCTCCGGCTTTTCCGCAACCCGGACACAGCCCAGTGATGTGGGAGATGCTGGGGAGCACCAGGAATGTTCTGGAACAGTCCACCCTCGGTTCCACAGCCCCTCTCGTCTCCAGTTTCTATGCCTTCAGCAGCAGCCCACTCTGTCTGTGCGAAGCCCACTTCCCCAGAGCGAGGGGTCTACTCCTCGTGCCACCGACATGTAAGGCTGAGGGGACCGTGAGGGACCTGGATCCCAGGACCGGGGCCCCAGTGGGGCCCCCCGTGGTGGGCACTGGCCAGCTGGCCAGTCGGACGTCCACCCTTGGGCAGCATTGGCGAGTCAGACACAAAGGGACCGACGGACAAAGGCGTGCTGCGCTCTGAGGCGCCAGAGGGACACGGGACAGCGAGGAGACTGAGTGAGGAGCGAGGGGAACCCCTGGGACAGGGACGCAGAGACGGCCCCTGGAGGGCGGCACTAGGTGAAAGCTGGAACGTGGGACCGGACAGGCCACGTGGAGAGCTGGGGTGGCCTTCCGGGCCAGGGAGCAGGTGTGCAAAGCCCGGTGACGGGGCGACGGGACGGAGGCCAGCGCAGCTGCGGACCCTGAGCACTGCGCGGGGTGAGGGGAGGGGTGGGCGCTGGGGCAGAAGGGTCCTGCCGGGGTCATGGAGCCTGGCCCCTGTCACCGGCACCCGGCAGAGTGTGTGCGGGTGCTGGTGGAAAAACCACGGGAGGATTTCAAGCAGCAAGGAGATGTGAGTTCTGCGAGCACAGGGCTTGTGCTCTTGCCTCCCCGGCACCTGGACGAGTTTCGGGAAAGGCCTCTCGGCAGTTAGTGGAGGAAGGACCCGGAGGAAGAGGAGGGAAGCCGGGCCCCAAAGAATCACTCAGCATCTGTGCCAGAGCCTCCCACCTAAAACCCCCTCAGCACATGCTCCAACACCACTGCTGGAGGGAGGGGCAGCGGAGCCCGGGGGGGGGGGGGGGGCTGCTTCACAAGCTCGGCAACTCACATGGACCAGACGTCGATTTTGGGGCCGTACTTCCTCCTGGCCAGCAGCTCGGGCGCGGCGTAGGCGGGGCTGCCGCATTGCGTGCTGAACGGGTCCGAGTGGCCCAGGATGCCTGCGCAGTTGCTCAGCCCGAAGTCTGCAGAGAGGGGGACAAACAGGGCCCCACGTTAGCACGCGGGGGGCACGGGAAGGGAGGGGGGAGGCTGCAGGAAAGGGAACGTTCTCTGGCTCCCGCCTCGCCGAGCATCCGAAAGGAAGCCCGGCGGCGGCCAACGCT
>PVIA01018159.1:0-13557 GCA_004024845.1 Tonatia bakeri
GGGTGGGTGGTTCTGGCTGTCTCTCTGCTGAGTTCATTAGAGAGTGAGTTATTAATTCCTGGCTTGGGCAGGGCAGCCTGGGCCCTGGGTGCCCCTTGGAGCAGACAGGGGCAGGCCTGCGCTAATTGAAGGCTTAATTACTCTTCCCAGAGGAGGCTGCAGCCGGTGCCTTCCCTCTGCCATCTGGCCGTTTGTCTTCTCCTGGCGGGTCCCCTCTGCCAGCCCAGGGAGCGCTGGCTGTGCCGCCCCCCCAACCCGCGCCCGGCCTGACACTGCCGGCTCCCAGGCTGGGCCTCCACCTGCACCCTCACCACTTCAGGGGGTTCTCTCTGGTTCCTTTGCCAGGTCCTGTGCCACAGGGTCACTCCTCACATGTCGACCTTCAGGGTTATTCCAAGCTTTGGATATCTCCACACAGGCCTGGGACCTTGCCGGCTACACTGGAGGGGTCCACCAGGATGTTCCAGAGGTGGGCGGGGCTGAACACTTTTGATTGGCCTTCTGGGTCATTCCTGAGCACTTGGTATCAATCTGCGTGCCCCACCACTGTTTGTGTGAATAAGACATCTGTGCAGGCCAGATTCTAGAACTGGGTGGGTGGTCCCGAGGGGTTTGCTGGTTACACAGGCAGGTGGGGGAGAGAAGGGCTGCCCAGAGGTGACCAGAGATGGGGGTGGGGGAGGCCAGGGAGACAGAGGAGGGAAGCAAGGCCAGCAGGCTCCTACAATGAGCCAGGCGTCCCTCATCCCACCCTAACACTGAGCAACCTTCTGCGGGAGCTGTGTGGCCCCACTGCACAGATGGGGATGTGCAGGTGCAGGCGGCCAGCTCATTTGATAGATATCAACCAGTGGCACCTGCGGGTTCGTAATGGCCATTCTGGGGCAGGAAGAATTTTTAAGCTCTTCTCCAGGTACGAGGACTAAAAACTGGCATTCTACCAACTGTGATCTTGTGCAGTTTCCTGCTTTATTTCTCCCTCCTCACCAGCCCTGCTGCCCAGCCCCCACAGAGTTGGACAAGGGAGTATGGGGTGGTGAGGCAGCCTGGGCGGGCTGTAAGGGGACCTGGGCTCTTGCCTGCTCTGCCACTGGCTGGGTGGGTGCCTTCGGGCTTCTCCTTGGGAAAGACAAGCAATCACTGGGCTGCTGACTTCTGCAGACGCTGTGGGCTCCACAAGGCGGCCATCCGAGGCATGCCCCCAGAGTTGTCAGCATCGCTGGCTTAAGGAGCCACCTGCCATGCCCCTGACCCCCGTACCTTCCAGGACTCCTTTTATCCACTCCACGGGGAAACTGAGGGCCTCAGGGACCTGGGCTCCAGCCTCAACTCTGCAACTCACTCTGCATGACCTCTCTGAACCTCACACTGCCCGCCCAGGGCCGGGGTAGAGATGGGCCCAGGCCGGACTTTCTGCCATCGGGTACTCATAGGCCTGCAGGTAGGGCTGGATCACTGAGGGCTGGCTTAGGTTGCTTTAGAGACTGAAATTTAAATTGGGATTGGGTAGAACCAAGCTTGCTCTCAGCTCAAAGTTAGAAGGGTTGGGACTTGCATTCTGAATTCTGCTTGCCGGGACCGGGGTCAGGTATGGGGTTGGTTGGGGTCTGCTGTGCAAAGGCCAAGGGTGGGGATGTGACACCGGGAGAGAGAGAGAGTTGGCAGGAGGAGCGTGAGCTCCGGTTCTGGCTCTGCCCCCCTCACCGTGGGGTCCTGGGCTGGTCATTTTGTCTCTCGGCCTCAGCCTTCTCTGTGAGCCAGGGCGGTCACTCTGTCCTGTGTCCTTGCAGTCTCACTAGCCATCCGGCCAGGAGCAGCTCCCACATTAGGCTGACTGCTGATGTTCTGTGTTGCCCTCTTCATTACAACGAGCACAGGAGAGAAACAGTGCACAATCACCATGACACCCAGCAAGGCGCTTGAGCTAGAAAGTGTGTGAGGTTTATATTGTGTCAGGTGTTGGGTTTCTCCTGCTTTCTCTGAGAGACCAGCCCCCTTCAGTTCAGTTGCACCCCCACATAGCAAGAGTTTGTCCACACAGGGTTCAGGCTGCAGACTCTGTGGCTTTTCCAGTTTTCCTGAGCCCTGGAGCTGGGGAAGGGAAACTGGAGCTGCCTCGGTCTCTGGAGGGGGAGAGGAGAGGACCCTCCACCCACCACCACCATCTCCTGGCCCCCCTGGTACCCCCACCCAGGGCCTCTAGAGACCTTCCACTGCAGCTGTTAAATGGGACCTCTGCAGAGTCCAACTCAGAGAGCCTGGCTCTACCTGGTGAGCGCTGGGCAGGGCGACTCCAGGTCCTCCGCTGCCTCTGCTGGAGCGGCTTCCAGATCTGGGACTGTGGTCCCTAGGTGAAGGGGACAGCTGGGCTGGGTGCCTGTTTCTCCCTCCCAGCTCAAGGTGTGCCAATAGCACGTGCTTGTTACTCGGGGGCTGGCTGAGCCATGTCAGAGTCTGTCAGCCTCTTAATGCCACTTTCGGGGGCAGGTGACTCTGGGGTTCCACTGACAGAAGCTGTGAAGAGGGGCAGGTCTTTCCTTTCTGGGCTTGAGTCCAAGGTCTAAGTTGCATCCCGACTCCTAGCCTCCAGCCTCCATTCTCCCCTCTGCATGAGGCTTTAGACCTGCCCCATCCCCTGACAGGGACATGGTGATGTGACCCATAGGTTAATGTGGGAATGACTTTCTTGCCTTGTCCGGAAGTCTCTGAATCACTTCCAACTGCTTGGAGTATTTTGATACTGTCACTCAGAGCAGTGGCTCTAAGAGCCCACTCTCAGAGGCCAGCACACTCACCCACGCCTGCCGACAGGCGTTGCTGTGTCCCTGGAACGCACTGCAGCCTCCAGTTCCAGGGTCTTTGCACTTCAGCTCCTCTGCGTGGAATGCGGCCGCCACCCGTATCCATCCCCGCCTGTCCTCACGGGCCTCAGAGGCGGGAGCTGGCCTCCCTGCATCCACAAAGCTGGCCATGGCCTTTGGGGACCAGGGCTGGCAAGGGTGGGTGGAGCTGGGCCCTGTACAGTGAGGCAAGCGCAGCTGCAGGCCTGGCTTCAGCAACAGCTGCACCAGGCTCTGGAACGCAGACACTGACCCTGCCAGGTGCTGAGCACTTGCCGTGTGTCAGGAAGGCGGGCCTCGGCACCATTTGCCCTGTCACCTCAGTCTCCACATCTGTGGTGATAATGGGTCCCAGAGCCCCTTCTGGCCCTGACATTCTGAGTCAACATCAGCTAGGATCTGGCCTATTAACTGAGGCACAGAATGAGAAGGACCATTGGAGGTGGGGAGAGGATGTTTAGGTGGAAGGTTTGGGGCTCAGAGGGGACAGGGTTGGTAAGAGGCATGAGGTGGGATTTGGAACATACCCTGCCCTCCTCAATTCTGTGTTTGGGACCACTGGAATGTCTTTTGCCCTTTTTTCCAGGGCGAGTGTCTCCTACTCTTAGGAGCCTGGGGTGTGCCCTGAGAAGACAGTAGGGGGCGCTGGTGCCCATGTGAACCTGGCTGAATTTACACCCTGGGAAGGGGTAGATTGGGGAGGAGCATGTTCAAGTCCTGCTTTTCAGGTGGGTTGGGCCTGGGCTGACTAGCCAGGCTGCTGAGTGGGAGGCAAGCACAGCAGGGTCTCTCTACCAGGCCCTGCCGCCTGTGGGGACCCCTCAGCACAGCACCTGTGGGAAGGACCTTGACTCATCCCGGCTGTCTGAAGGTACCGGCTGGAGACCACTTCTGGTGGGAATAAAGGATTCATCCTGAGGCTCAAGGAGGTTCAGACAGAGTAAGGGGAAGCATGGTGTGTGAGGCTGTCGCATTAACGTTTTGATGCCACTTTCCCACACCCCCTGCACTGTGTCTGGATGGGGGCCTTTGGGGGGCATGCTGATCCCAGCAGGCCTTTTACATCTCTCCTCCTGAATCTGAGATTTCAAAAAAGATTTTATGTATTTATTTATTTTTTTAAAAGATTTTATTTATTTTTTAGAGAGGGAAGGGAGGGGGAGAGAGAGAGAGAGAGAAACATCAATGTGCAGTTGCTGGGAGACATGGCCTGCAACCTAGGCATGTGCCCTGACTGGGAATCGAACCTGCCATGCCTGGTTCGCAGCCCGCGCTCAATCCACTGAGCTACACCAGCCAGGGCAAAAGATTTTATGTATTTACTTTTAGACAGAGGAGAAGGAAGGGAGAAAGAGAGGAAGAGAAATACCAATGTGCGGTTGCCTCTCACATGCCCCCTACTGGGCACCTGGCCCACAACCCAGGCATGTGCCCTGACTGGGAATCGAACTGGTGACATGGTGGTTTGTAGCTCACGCTCAATCCACTGAACCACACCAGCCAGGGCTCAAATTTGAGATCTTTAAAATCACAAACTGGGGCTCATGAATTGGAAAGGGATTTTTATTCTTCCCTTGGGACGATGCAGTCTAGGAGACAAAATCTGGGTGCCCAGTGTTGGCACTTCCAGGACATTTCAAGGGTTATGGGGACAAGGGCTGGGATATTAGGAGACATGCCTGTCCTTGAAGATGCAGCACCTTGTCCACTGGACCTGGCTCCCGGCCTCGATGGGGAGGCCCTCACTGCTGCGGAAGAGAGGGTGGCCCTCACCACTGCAGATAAACACGGGGAGCAGACGCCCCTGAGGGCACCCTCCTGGATGGAGCCAAGCCAGGCTGTGGGCCTGCCCCTCTGCATTGGAGCCGATGATGGCTGGGTGCCCACTGAGGCCTACTGCCAACAGCTCTGGCATGGGGCTCCTCGCAGCCTCCTGGCCCAGCACTCTGTCTGCCAGGCCGAGCCTGGTGTTTGAGCACCTGGCTGGAGCCCCTCTCTATGTAGAACCCTCCTCTCCCTCCACGTCAGGGCCTGATGTCTCAGTTGCCTCACTCTGGCCTGGAAGGTACGGCCACCAAGCCTTCCACACAGAGACTCCAAACACAGTGAGGCTCCGGGGCCAGAGCGCCTGCATCTGAGCCCTGGCACTGTTCCTTAGAGCTGAGGGTTTAGGGGCCTCAGTTTCCTCATCTGCAAGATGGACAGCGTAAGAGAACCAGCCGCCCTGGGTTGTTGTGAGGACTCCAGGTGGTAATGCCGGCAAGGCCCTTGGGGGGACGCCAGCATACTGTATTGTGCCCAGTACATTTTAGTTTTTACTTTTAGAGGACCTGATAGTGGGAAGAGAAGTACAGCATTTGAAGTCAAGCCAACCTGGATTCAATTCCTGGCTCTGACACTTGCTAACCTTGGCCAGCTCATTTAACCTCAGTTTGCTCATCTGTGAAATGGGGTTTGAAGAAGTAGGTACCCACTTCCTTAGGCTCTGATGGGATTTGAGGGGTCCATGTCTGTACCTTGGCTCTGGGTTTAGCACATAGCTAGTGCTCATTACCAACTTCTACCCCCCCTCCTCCCATCTTCAAACCCAAGCCAGAATCTGAACACTGCCTCACCTGGCCCTCTTTTGCCACTGTGCATCTGCCCAAGTTACTGTCTGGTCCCCACGTTCCACTGTACTTGTCACTGTTGGGCCCCACAGGTCAAGACCACCCCTGCTGTGGCTGGCAGATGGGTGAACCCCCACACTAGACCTGACTGTACTCGTTCCCAGCACCAGGATCCCTGGGCTGTTTTCAAATCAGATAAAACAATAGGTGGGAAAGCTCTCTGCTGGCTGCGTGTGCCGGGAGGTAAGGTGCTGCCTGCATTTAACCGGGGGGCTTGCCTGCGGTCCAACAGAGCCTTCTAGAAGTAGAACGTCCTTGGCACACCACCTCCTCTGAGCCAGCCTGGAAGTGGCTCCCGGCCAGCGCTCTAGTCTCTCCATCAGATGCCATTCCCCCCATCTAAATGCCATTTCCCCGTCTGGGTCCAAGCCTCTGCCTGCTGCGTCTGGGGCGGCTGGAAATTTCTCAGATGTCGTTTTGATTTATGGCTCTAGTTAATTCTCAAGGAGGCCCGTGAGATGCCCTGAGCTCTGGAGCCTCAATGGGATAAATCATTTAACAGGTGGTTAAATATTCTTTAAGGTCTGAGGAGCACAGGCAGGGTACAGACTGGGGTGGGGGGGGAGGCAGGCTGGAGGAGGCCTGGCAAATTTCTAAGCTGAAAAGGGGCAAACCGTGCAGCCATTTCAGAACCTGTGGGAGCGATGCATCATAAGCTGTGGCTGGAGGCACAACCTGCGGGCCTCCTCCTACCCACAGGCCCAGGAGACCCGGTGCCTAAGTGCTGGTGGTGTGGGATGGGCGAGGGTGGGAGGCAGAAGCTGCCTGCTGGGCCCCCTGCCAGCTGTGTGCTCCGGCTGTGTGGGCTCCCTGTTGGGAGGCACCCATGGGACCCTGGAACTTTCCATTTGGGAGCGAGGACTCAGATACCTCTAAACTCAGAGCCAAACACACAGGCAGCCATGTGGCACAGCTGGCCGGCCTGAGAGGTGGTGGGGAGTGCTGCGGCCCTCAAATGTGGGATTGCACTGGGTCAGCCAAACAGAACAGAGCTGGGCTATGACCCCGAGACCCCAGAATTCTGCAATCCCTCTTCTGCACATCTTCAGGGAGTCTGCAGCTTCAAGTCACACTCCTGTCCTGGTAACAGCTAGCCCTTACAACAGCCCCCAAGGGCAGGGGCCAAGGGAGATCACTGTGTTGTACAAAGGGGTGAAGAGGCTCAGAGCTGCTGAGGTCCTGCCGGAGATAGGAAAACGGCCGGTTAGAGACCAAGTGGAATGCAGGCCAGGACCCCGAAGGTCGCAGCTCACCCAGAGGGAAGGTGCCCCGGGGGTCAGAAAGGGCCCTGGGGGTCAACAAGCTCTAAGAGCCCATTTTATATGTGGAGACTTCAGTTCTCAAAAGGGAAGAGACTGGCCCGAGGGCAGGGAGGACAGTGCTAGAAATGGGAATGGGGTCCCAGGGAGGAGGCAGGAGGATGCGTGTCTGTGGCAGGAGCCCAGGCGGTCAGGAAGGGAGACGTAGGAGACTCCACCCCTGTGCCCTGACAGCCTGCCCTCCCCTCACAACTCCCATCCCCCTCCCCCGTGCTGAGCCCTGTGCTCACACATGGAGTTCTCGGTCCCCCACCCCCATCTTCCAATGCAGCCCAAGGGTGCCTGGGGCAGGCTGGAGGGAGGATCCCCAAGGCTGTGAGCTGTGGGTGGGACAGGCTGACCTGGGCAGGGGCTGAGCTCTGTGGGACGGGACGGAGTGGGGGGTTGCGGGGCAGGAGTGGCTTGGGCTTCAGACCACCCCCAGGGCCAAGCCTGGACCTGTAGGGCCGGAGAGACTATCTGCAGAGATGCTCCAGGGCGCCTGGGGCCAGGGCATCCCTAAGAATGCTTCCCTGACACCACCTCCCTGCACGCCCCCCCCCCGCCCCAGCTCCGGGAGGAGGCCAGGCCAGAAACCCACAGCACAGCGGGCACAGGACCCCACAGGGACACGGCAGGCTGCCCTCACCTTCAAAGCCTACTCTACCTCCCATTAGAAAGCCACAAGGAAGGAGGTTGCCATAGTGGATACACGGACCCACAGCTGACAGGGGTCTCTGGGGCCGCCCCTCAGGACGTTCCAGGGCTCATGAGGCGGTTGAGGAGGAAGCCAGTTGTAGGAGCAGCATTTGCTTTGAGAACTCGGTCAGTTGCTCCCCTCTGCTCCTACCAAGGCCTAAGTGCATTCTGGAGCTGCCAGGGACAGTGCTGTGGGGAGGAGATCCCTAGGCATTTGCCTTGAGAAGCAAATGTCACACCACACTGTCCATGCCCACCTCCCCAGCCCACAGGAGCTAGGGCTCTGCGGTTGCCTGCTTGTGGTCTGGGGGGTTTCCTCAGAGTTATTCTGTCTCCCAGGCCCAAGTCTTGATCCCTGCACTCCCACTTGCCCCCCTCCAAAACGTCACACACACGCTGGGTTACATGACACAGGGCTGGGTCCTGGTAGGTGCCCCACAGGTGTTTACCCCCATGTCAGAGCATGCCATCTAGTCCAGAAGTGTTCCAGTTCTGGAGAGGGCAAGGGCGGGGCCCCTGGTCCCCCAACAAGCCAGGCCAAGTCCTCCTGGGCTCCTCCAAGGACAGGGCTGAGGGTGGGAGTGAGAGGACCAGGACCTTCTGGGTGTGCAGACAGGCAGCTTCTAGAGCCTCTCGCACTACCCCATTCTAGGCAATCCCATCCTCTCTCTCCCTCTCTCACTGAATAATTCACAAGAGGGCTCTAGCTTTCTGAAGTATTCCTCTGGGCCCCAGAGTAGTTAACTCACACCAGCTCAGCAGCAGTATCAATGGTCCCTAGCACTCCATCAAACTGTGGGTCTGGGAGAGCTTCCTGGGAGAAGTGGCTGGCAGTTTGCCCAGGGAGCCCAGGGCAGGTGGGGTCTTGGTTTTAGTGCCTGGGTTCTGAGCCTGGAGCAAACTGTTGCTCCTGGATCCTGCAGTGAGAGAGAGGCCTGCGGGTTGAGGTTAAGGAGGGTCTTCAGCTTTTGGGGCTGTCAGAGACTTTACACGTCTTTCCCTTGTGTAACGGCGGGCGGGGGGCAGGGTAATCATTGGCTCTAAATCTCATGGCTTGTTGGTGGCAGACAGGAGAGCCCCACTCCAGTCTCCTAATTAGGCTTCCTGCCCACTCCCTGCTTTGCCCCAGGCCCAGGAGTGTCTCTAATGGGGCTCTGAGATCCAGCAGAGACACCCCTCCATGCAGGGGCAGGTACTGGGAAGACCTAGTCCACCCTGCCCCAGACCACCCAACCCTAGGGTGCCTGAGAAGGGGTCTGTTCTAGGGGTGAGGAGCCTGGGGAGCAGGGGTACAGAGGAGGTGCCTAACATTTCTCCACCCTGGGGCCGGGGCACAGGGAGGCATAAGGCACCTCCTGACCTGGATCCCCTCATTCAGCATTTACCACTCACCTACCAGGTTCTGGAGCCCCATCCCTGTCCCCCAGGCTGGTGGGGACTGGGCCAGATATCTCTCCTCTGGGCTCCCAGCACACCCGCTGCATTAAAATGGTCTATGTGCCTCAGGCATGCAAGCGGCCCTGTACTGGCACCCAGCAGGAACATCCGGCACTGTCACCGAGCAGGACCCCCCACTCAGCGCCGAGTTGGCAGTGGGTGTGGTCGGAGGACGTGGTCTCACTGCCTGGTGTGCACACTGGTTTGCTCTGTGAACTTCGGCAGATAGCACTCTTTGGGGTTTGACTGAGCAACTGTCCTCCAAACTTTTTTGAAATGCATTTAATATCAAGACACAATACATACAATATGTGTATTTACAAAACCTAAAACTGAGACAAAATTTTGTGAACAGATGCTTTCTCTTACTACTGTCTTATGTTTTTGATATTTTGTATTTTCTCTCTTCAAACAACAACAACAACAACAACAGCTGGTGGTAATCCATGAGCTGATTCTCCCGCTCACTGAGGCAACATGTAGTTGGAAAATACCGCCTGAGAAGGTCCCAAGCTTCTCCGCAACTCAGTGCTCCTCCATAGCCCTTCCAATGCCCCTGTGAAGATATGGATCCTGCTACCTGAGATCCCCACACACCCTGGCGTTTATTACTGACCATCCTCTGTCCTTAGCCTCGTCTTGGCCTGAGACTCACTCAGCCCAGCCACAGGAATGAGGCTCGGGAAAGCTGCAGCCTGGCCTCTGGCAGTCTGGGAGAGATTGCAGTCAAGCCACTCCTGAGTGCCCAGGACAGAATTTGTGAAGCTCTGCCAGACTCTCAACCCCACCCCCAAGCCCCAGGCTCCTGCCAGCAGCCTGGCTGGGAGCCTGGTGAAGAGGCTTCTGGAAAACTCCAGCAGAGGTAGTCCTGCCCTGGGTCCCAGCCCAGTGAGCTCTTCAGCCTTCCAGGGGAAGGCTCCTCTTGTAGAGACCCCAGTGGCCAGCCCAAAACCCCTCCAAGAGGGGAAGTGGGTAGAATTAGAAATTACACTGGGAGAACAGGCATAAACTGGGCTATCAGGGCAAACCGGGATGAGTGGTGACCCACAAGGGGTCCGCCCACCAGTCCCTATCCCCAGGCACCAAAGCAGGTGTGGGGCCGGCTGCTGTCTTTGTGAGCCTCAGGAGCACCGCCCACACCTCTGCGCAACCTCGCACCTCAATGTGGCAGATCAGGGTGCTCTCAACGCTGTAATTTCTGTTCTTTTGCGGTCCCCTTCCTCTTGACTGACCAGTCCCCACTGTTGAGTTTCAAAGTGTCGGGCCCACAGGTAAGCAATGATTGGCGGAGAGATGGCCTTGTAACCCAGTCCTGGCCAATGAGATGTGATGGGAAGCCTGCAGAGGCGTGGGCTTCCGCGGAAGTTTTCTCCAGGTAGAAAGGGGGCGCTGTGTCCTGGAATCTGGCTTTGGCGGTGTTGGTGGGAGGGTGAGACCTCAGAGCTTCAGTGTTCATGGCTGACAGTGAGGAGGATGGAGCAGGAAGGATCCCGAGTCTTGGCAACACGAATCCTTAGATGTGTGGAGTGACCTTCGGCCAGTCACTTAGGGTGAATTTGCTCCACAAAGGCAAGTGTGGTAGACCCCAACATCCATTACCCTTTCCTCCGCAGACCTCAGGTTTTCCTTTTGAAAAGGAACCAACCCTTTGCCTCTCTCAGTATGTGGGTTTGTGTAAAAGTCCCTTTACACACGCGTGCGTGCGTGTGCACACACACACACACACCCATACACACCCATGGCTCCCGATCCAAGCCTGGCGCATCAGCATGCTCCTCTTCCTGGTCACTGTGATTGGGTCAGGGCGGGTATGTGACCTTATAGGACCCATGAGACTCAGTTTACTGGGCTTGTACTGGGACTTCTGGGGATCCTAGGCTGGGGCTTTTAGGATCTGGCAGCCATTTTGACACCCTAGAAAGGGCCTGGGTACATACGGGACAGAAAGTCTGAACCCTGATGATGACGTTTGGGTGCCCCACAGTCGTCCTACCCCAGGATGTCCCAGTGCTGCCAGTCAGTAAATACCACAATACACCTTCAGGGAGAGGGCTAAGCAATGGAGTGCTAGTAAATATTTAACAGCAGGCTTTCCAGTGGGAAGTCCTGATGGGTAGTGTTTGCCAATTCTCACAGCACAAATACTCCTACCCTGGCTGATTCACGCTACCAACTGGATGCTATTGAACTTGGAGTTGGGAAGAGATGCTCACAATTGGCTCTTGAAAATCCATGCAGACTAGCTCCTGCACACTCTTGGGTCTAAGCCACCCTGGTCAGGTTTTCTGTCATTTATAACCCAAATAATTTGACCTCCATACCCAGCCTTGCTATTCTAAGAGGGCACTCTGCCATTAGGCTTGGGCTCCCCACTGAACCCGTGCAGTTATCTGGTGTCTCCCTCCGTTTATTGGAATGTGGGGCACCTGTGATTTCTTAGATCTGTGCTCTGATGCCCCGGGGGCTCTAGGGGGCCCTCACAGCCCCTCTACAGGCTGGCCAGCAGCTCTGCCTCCCCTCCGCACCTGCACCAGATGTCAGCTCCTCTTTGAGTTCAGCTCTGATACAAGGCAGGAAAAGCTGGGCCTTCAGGAAGCTTCTGCTCTCTGCCTCCTCCACCTGGAATCTGGCTGCCGTGTTTTGTTTTAGCTTGTTGTGAGGAGAGTATGTAGGGAGGTAAGGACCCTGGCAGAAGGAATGCAGTGGAAGAGCTCAAGCAATTGTCCTGCCACGTGGGGCAGAAATAGCACCTCCCTCTCCCGGCTGTTGGGATTAAATGAGATCACTCACGCAGAGTGCTCAGGTGTGAGCCCTGTGTGTGTGGTTCTCCGGTTCTCTGTTCCTGCCTGCCATTGTCATCACTGTGAAGCTGTCGTGTCCCTGCACCCTCCGCACAAAAACCACCCTGCTCCTCCTGAAGCTTCCTCTCATTGATGGTGGCTCTATTGTTCTGGTCAAACATGATCCTTGGAGCTGTCCTTGACTCCTCTCTCACCCCAACCCAATCGGTCAGCTAGCCAGCCAGCCCCACTTCAAAATGCAAGCGGGTCTGACCACTTCTCAGCGCCTCCACTGCGCCCCACTCTGATCCTGCTGCTCCCTGTATCTGCCGGGGCAGCAGCAGCCTGGCCTCTGTGCTCCTGCCCTTGCCCCTGACTCCAAGGAGTGCTCTTGTTAAACCCAAGTCAGGTCACACCCCTCTGCTCCAAATCCTGCAGTGGCTCCCGTTCGCTCAGAGTGCAACTCAAAGGGCCCCTCAGGATCTGCTCCACCCTCACCCCTCATTGTTCGTCAGCCATACCAACTACACTGCCATGGCTGGGACTTCGAGGGTGCTGCTCCATCTGTCTGGAACCTTCTCCCCCCAGCTGGGTCCCTTCAGGTCCCTTCTCGGAAGGCTCTGTCTGCATCCCTCATCACTCTAGCTCTGTCCCACCTACTCTGTTCCCACGGTACTGACCACCATCTCCTCTCTGATAAATCATCTGCCTAATGTTCTCCTCTCCCCTGTGCTCCAGGGGGCAGGGCCACCAAGTCACTCATCTCTCCCAGATTACGCATTCCTGGCTGCTCTGGAAGAGGCAGGCCCGGGACCTGTTGCCTTCATTGCTGTATTCCCAGTGCCTAGTCCAGGGCTCGGCCTAGAGGAGGGATTCTGTGCACACACATTTGACTGGCCAACTGCATGGCTCCCTCGGAATAGGTTTACTGCAGTTGCTCCTAAGGGAGTCTCAGGTTTGGAGTGGGCTCATTCTGTACCAGGCACTATGTGCCAGCTACTTCCTGCCTTGTAGAGGGGTCCCAAGAAGCAGGGAGGGAAGCACGGCCCCTGCCCTTCAGGAGCTGGTGCATCTCATACTGTGATCCGCGGATAACTTGGCAGATCATGTGCCAGGGATTGGTCCCCACACCAGGGCTCGTGGAGGATGCAGGACCCTGTGAGCACAGGAGGCGGGTGTGAGCCCCAGGCCCAGCTGGTTGCACTTCTTCCACCTTCCCCAAGTTCAGATTCATCTTCTTATCATGCCTCTGCCTCCACTGTCCCTGGTCACATCTTTACTGTCTCCCTTCTGGAGTGTTCCAGCATCCTCCCTGCCAGCAGCAGCACCCCTTCAATCGGTTATTCCTACAGCGTCCAGAGTCCCCTTCATAAAACACAAGCTGAACCCACCGTCCTGGTTAAAGCACCTCCACCACCCACAGCAGAGCCTTGCCTGGTGACCCACAGGCTGGACACAGGCTGCAGCCGTGATCTGTTGGGATCTCCTTGGCACTGGCCTGCACAGTATTCCTGGGAGATTTAATTGTTTGCCTTTTAAAATCAGGAGATTTCACACATGAATCCTGGTTTCTGGCTTTATTAAAAAACAACAACAACCACAACAACCACCACAAACAAATAAATGTGGCCCCACTGGACCCAAATCTCTGCAGGCAGCAGAGCAAAGGGGCTGCTCAGGGGAGGCTCCCGTTAGTACCTATGCTCAGTGGGCCACAGTGCCCACCACTCCCTGTCACTCAGCATCATTGGGATTTCTCTGCTCTTTTATACATGCCTACTTTCTTTGATTTTTAATTATTTAATTTATTTAGGGAGAAGGGAGAAAGGTAGAC
>PVIA01018160.1:0-13558 GCA_004024845.1 Tonatia bakeri
CCCACCTCCCTCCCATTTCCACCCCCCTAGTTTTTGTCCATGTATTCTTTATACTTGTTCCTGTAAACCCTTCCCCTTTTCTCCTGAAATTCCCTCCCCTCCCCTGTCTGGACACTGTCAGCCTGTTCTCTATTTCAGTGTCTTTGGTTATATTTTGCTTGTTTGTTTGTTTTATTGTTTAGGTTCCTGTTAAAGGTGAGATCATATGGTATTTGTCTTTCACCACCTGGCTTATTTCGCTTAGCATAATGCTTTCCAGTTCCATCCATGCTGTTGCAAAGGGTAGGAGCTCCTTCTTTCTTTCTGCTGCATAGAATTCCATTGTGTAAATGTACCATAGTTTTTTTGATCCATTCATTTACTGATGGACACCTAGGTTGCTTCCAATACTTGACTATGTGAATTGTGCTGCTATAAACATTGGGGTTATTGCTTTAATTCCTTCATTGTTGGAGTTCCATGAAGTTTGATTTTCTGATACTTCTGGTTGTTTATTGGTTTTAGATTGGTTGTTATCTGCCTTTTGGTTGTATATGGAAGCAAAGAGTTTCTACCTATGCCTCCATCTTGTCCAGAACTCATACTTGTATTATTAAAGTAGATGTTCTAAAAAAAAAAGTAGATGTTCTAGAAATTATATAACTTCTGATATACTTCCTTTTGTAATTTTAGTTTATCTTAAAATGTTGTTACAGAAAGGCAAATTCCTTCATCAACTGCATTGTAATCAAATCCATAACCATGTCATTTGAAGTTTTGTAATTTAAAAAACAGTCATTGTTTTCCTTGAATGCACTTGCAAAAATATATTATGTCTTTGGAGGGGTTCATGAAGACCACTCTGACTTGTTTTGCATTACATATTTCTGAGAATAGGTTTTCATATGTAAAATGGGTATAATGATGACAATTTTATAGATTAATTTTTTCATCTCTACTTTTGGACCTGGATAAGGGTGAATTGAAAAGACAAAGAGGTTTTGAAATCACGGGAGACCCCCTTTTAAAATCTGTCATTATTTTATGACACTAGGTACATCCTTAACTCTTCTAAGCCCATTTTATTCCCCATAAAATGGGAATCATATCATTGTTCTGAGGAATTTGTAAACTCAACAGTGTATAAACAATACTCTCTACTCCATGAAGCCATTTTAATTCCCAGCTGGAAATCATTACTCACTCTCCTGACAGATTCACTTTGATTATTAATGTATTAATAATTTCTTTGAATTATTATTTCATACTTACTTACAACAGTACACTAGGCCCCTTGAAAACAGAATAATTCATATATGCCACCTCACAGAAGGTATATCACACATAATTGAAGATCAATAAATTTTGATGAATTGAAAATACCTTCAGTAGATAAGACCTTACCTCTACAAACTGATTAATCTCCTGAAACTACTGACACTGAATATTATTGCCATATATTACTTAAATATTTTTTAAAAACATATAAGATCCCTGGGAAAATCTCAGACTGTGTCCTGGACAAACCATAAATGTGTTAGATAAAAAGCACAGTGGCAATCTGGCAATCTCAGTCCAGGATTATCAACAGTGAACTGGTTGATATTGGCATATACGATAACTGTTAGTTCCAGGTTGTCAGTTCCTTCATGCAATGCAACATGTCACAGATTCTCCAGAAGAGAATTGTTTCCAGCATAAAGTTTCAGCTTCATTCCAAAATTTGTCTGTCTGTGAAGAAGCACTATCACATATACGTGCTCCAAGGAAGAGCAGTAACTTCAGAGTGGTAGGTTTTTACATGTGTGCCATTCATTGCCAATCAGGTCAATCATCAGCAGGACAGATGAATGAAGTTTCCAGAAGACAATGACTCCAGAAGACCTTATGTGAGGTGACAAAAAAGCTCACCTTAAATACAGTCAAGAGATATTCCCACTTAAGAATAAAACCCAGTTTCAGCATTCTGACAACATGGTGACAGCGTAGTTTTTCCTTCTGAGAAGTATAAAGCCCCTTTCTCAGAAATCCTGGAGAAAGCCAAAAGCAGTTCAATTAGTGGTCTAAATGTGGTTATCTGGTATTTGTAGCTCAGCAAGACAGTTCAGCAGGACCTACAGAGTTCAGCTGTGCACTTGTCCCAGAACATCCCCTAAAGCTTCCAGGAAGCTATACATTGTACAGGTCCCTGCAGTGAAACTCATTCCTTGTGCTCTCCCTTGATGTTAACAAGCAAACACTAGAGTGCAGTACAGAGTAAGAGAGGCTTTCCTTCTAATTAAAAAGACCATGATCTGTAATTTCAAAGACCATCAAATATACTCCTATAAAAATATGAGTTATGCATGAAGTTATAGGATCCATATTAAAAAAAGACACTTAAATCAAGCTCAGTTCATACCTCCTAAAGTAAGAAATTTGAAAAATCACTGCAACATCATTAGTTCACCTTAGAGTGACAGATCATACTGCACTAAAATCTTTCAAGTCCCTATACAATTGTGTATATCAAAACATATCTGATGCCCAAACTCACAATTTTATTGACATACTACATCAAATATTTTACATACTGTGACATGGGGATTTATTTCACTTCCTAGAAAATTTTACACTTTAAAAAGGGATATGGAGCAATTTTGATATAATGTTTGGAATCTTCTTTAATATATATTATTCCATACTGAAGCAAGTTGAAATGTGCTGAGGCTTTTTGTCACTAAATTTTTTATTATTTCCATGGCTGGAAATGGGGAAGGGAGATGGGGAAGAGAGTAGAGAATGAATCTGTCAGAGGACAAAACATAAATCCACTGTGGTTACAATGTTGCCATAATCAGGGAAAACTTTCATTTAAGAGAGAGAACCTGAACAAAAATATGCATATTTTTAGGAGAGACTGTATTTGCAGCAAATTAGAGTTAATTTCTCTGTTTAGAAAACCTGTTAAAAATCAAGATAAGGTTCTTCATCCATGAAACAGAAATAATAATTTCTACCATATATATCACAAAAAAAATTTGTGGCATTAAAACAAATGAGCTAACATATGGAGGAGGGGAGAAGCTTTGTAAAACAAAGGAGAATAAAAGTGTAAGAGACAACCATAATGGTCCTTCCACGTGGGTCAAAGGCCAATGTGGGGATTCTTCCAGGTACTAAGTATTTGTAATTCAATTATACATCTAGAAGCTAGTGAAATGACAAGAAGGTGGGCCTATGAGCTCACTGGTAACATTTAGATTGGCTCCATTTATCATCTGACCACAGCCACAGTGGTATTTTGGGTAACCAGAAATTAGCAACAATCTAGAACCAGTGTTTAGTAATTCCCAAAAGTCTGAGTATTTTTCCCCAATGTGCAGTGACTCTAGTCAATTTATTCAGTCTTGAAGACACATTCATGGTTTATACCTATGGTGATGCTGCAGGGTTCTTTTTCAAGTGAACCTTCTCTTCCCTTCAATCAAAGGGCTCTGGGTCTATAAACAGGCTCAAATCTGGAAACCTAGTGAAAACACATGACCCTCCCCAAGCATTTAATTACAGTCCTAGGGGGTTTTCTGTTATGACTTAAGCAAGGATCTTATATACTTTCCATCTATTTCATTATTGGAACACCATGATCAATTATTTTGATTTTCAACAATAAAATTTCTTTTTATCAAAGATTCGCTTTGCCTTTTTTAGAAATTAATATAATTATAATCATACAAAATAACTATAATATGTAGAGGAAATATATTTGTGTTTCTATTGGGGCTTTTCTGAACAAATTTTGCTGAAACTTGGTACCTGGAATAAGAATAAGCCATTTAGTAGGGCTAAGTTAGTCATTATAAAGTAATTTATAGCTATATAACTAGAAAGATTGGCCCAACTCCAGATGTATATGTGAAAGAAATGAAGACCAGACCTATGGGGTCTCTGGAATCTGTTATTTTCACCAAAATAATCATAGTAGTTTGGTTGGTTGGTTGTGTGTTTGGTTGATTGGTTGGTTGATTGATCTGTTTTAGAAGAGAGTTTAACTTGAGTAAAGTCCCCAAATCTGCCTTTCCTTTTACCGGTGGAGGCTGAAAATCATGTTAAGCTTTTTCACCCTTAGTTGGGTTGCTTGGCATCCACCCATATACACATAGTTCAGAGGTGAGCCAGAGACCTGAAGAGAGTTTACATGCACAATGTTTGTCATCAGCTTCCTGGCTCTCCAGTCTCTGGGACTGAAGTTTCCTTTACTTCCTATCTGCTGTGCTCAACCTCAAAACCTATCTCTGTTTTACAAGTCAGTAAGATTGCATATTTTCTAAGAGAGTTTCAGCCCTCCTGAATGATGCTGACAGGAGTCTGCATTGAAAAGGCAACCAGCACAATCCCTTTCTCCAAATACTTGGTTTTTATTCTTTGGAGAGTTTATAACTGTTATTTGTAGGAGGATTGGCCCAATAGGAATTGCTTTGCTATTCCTGGGTAAAAAAACTATCTCCAAACTGAGTTTTTACAAGGCTGAGAAAAGAATAGCATATGTGAAATCTAGTTTTCATATCCCTTGTATGACAGGTTGTGTTTTCCTAAAAGACTGTAACAATATCTCCTTCATCCATCTTGGATTTTTTCCAAAACGACTTCAGTACTCCTCTCACCAAAGGCTGCCATCCATGTTCCCCATCCCCTGAACCTGGATAAGGGCTTATGTCGACTCTGACCAAGAGAGGATAGTGGAGGTGATGCTATATAACTTCAAGGCTAGGTCTTTACGAGGATACATATCCACATGGCTTCCCTTTCTTGAGATATTAGCACTGGGGTACTGAATCAGTCAAGAGCTAGCACCTACCACCAAACAAGTGAGTGAATGAGTTTTTGGGTGGTACCACATTCCTTCTGACCCTGGACTTTACAAAACAGAGATAAACTGGTCTCATTGTGTCCTCTCTGAATTACTAAGCCACAGAACTCATTGTTGGTTTTGGCCACTATGCCTTGGATTAATTTGTTACACAGCAATAAATGACTACAACAATTGAGGTGTTGGGATTATCTAGCTATGACACCAATGGTTCCCAGTTTTATATAGGTTGATATGGATACTTAAAGAACTGGCCCTTTCTCTCTCACAATTCCCTCCTAAAGTTTCAAGTTAAGAAAATGAAGTTAAATTCCCCAGGTAGAAGAGGACTGCTCTTGCATGAAATGTATCCTTTCATTAGGACTTCCCATTCCTTGGAAATTTTGAGACTAACCAGTGGTTTAAACCTAAATTCTCTGCCCTTAAGAATCAATCATTTATTTTTATTTGGAGTCTTTAGTAGTTACTTGTACAACTTCCTGGAATCTCATACATACAAGGTCAACCTTTCACTCTAAAGCCAGCATTACTTGAATTTTAAATAGCAGACTAAGGCTCTTAGTAAAAATTCAGTACAAATTTAGCAAATTCTATCAAACTTTGTCAAATAACAAAGTGTGTATTAGGTAAATAGTGAATAACAATAACAAAGGATAATAATAACAATAATACAGCTTCATCTGTACCCAGGGGATAAAATCTAACTTACAGTGACAAATGTTTTTCTGGAGAAAAACAATCAGAAAATGGATTCAACATCAAGAGAATTATGTAGAATCTGGTATATAAATGTAGCTTAATGTGATGAAAGATAAAACTTTTATCTCACATTACTTTTTTATTTGTTTTATATTTTCTTCAAAAATTTTTGAAATGCATAAGCTTTTCAAAAACAAATATCATCTAAAATCTATTACATACAATTACAGAAGGTAAATAAGAGAGGTAGATAAAGATAATAGCATATAATGCCACTGTGGTTAAGGTCAAACTCATTCATCACTAATAATATAAATTGCTACAACCCTTCTGGAGAGCCATTTTGCAATGCCTATCAGGAGGAATAAAAGTGCTCAGATGTGCCCTGGCTGGCATAGCTCAGTGGATTGAGCGCGGGCTGCGAACCAGGCATCGCAGGTTCGATTCCCAGTCAGGGCACATGCCTAGGTTGCAGGCCATGTCCCCCAGCAACCGCACATTGATGTTTCTCTCTCTCTCTCTCCCTCTCCCTTCCCTCTCTAAAAATAAATAAAATCTTTAAAAAAAAAAAAAAAGTGCTCAGATGTGATGACTCAGTGATCCCTCTGCTGGGAATTTCTCCTAAGAAACTTCACTAAGAGCATAAAAAAGCTATAAGTACACTAAGGTTTTTATTTAATAAAATTTTAAGCTAAAAAAAATTGCCAACAATCTAAATGATAAACAATTAAGCAGTGGTGTTAAAAAAATAGTGAATGCATATACAGTTATTAAAAATAATAATTTTAAAGCTTATTTAGCACATGGAAAATATGCTGGTTTTGTAATATAACATTAAATAATTGAATGATGTAAATAGAAAGTGCCACTATACTAAGTAAAACAATAAATATAAACATACTGGAAGGGAAAACAAAAATAAAATTGTGTTAATTTTAGGAGTTGTACCTCAGTTAATTGTACTTTTAAAATTTGATACTCTTTAATTTGGAAAAAAAATGTTTGTTGTATAATAAATGATAACAGACCCATACTCCTTAAAACATTGTTGCCATTTATTTAGATCTCTGTCATCTCTAAGAGCATTAATAAAAATGTATGCTATCTATTTGAACAAGTGTGAGATAATAGCTCATTGTTATTTTGACTTTCATTTCCTGATGATTAGTGATGGTGAACATCTTTTTATGTCCCTATTGGTCATCCATATGTCTTTTTTAATGTTTATTCAGTGCCTCTGCCTTATTTTTTATCAGATTGTTTGTTTTGCTAGTGAGTGTATGAGTTCTTTATGTATTTGGGATATTAACCCTTTATCAGTTATGTGACTTGCAAATATTTTATCCCATTTCATAAATTGCCTTTTGATTTTGTTGATTGTTTCTTTTGCTGCATAGAAGTGTTTTTAGTTTGATGTAGTGCTTGTTCAAATGACTATTATCAAAAAGAAAGGAGATAACAAGTGTTGGTGAGGATGTGGAAAAAAGGGAATTCTTGTGCACCATTAGTGGAAAAGTACATTAATGCAGCCACTATGGAAAATAGTATAGAGGTTCCTCATAATTAAAAATAGAACTACCATATGATCCAACAATCCCACATATGAATATATATGAAGTCTGTCCAGAAAAGTCCAGCCATTGTTAACAAAAACAGTTTGCACGGCATTAATATAGCATGGCAACCAAGGATAGTGGACCTGAATGCAAATGTGTGAACAATGTGTGAACAATGAGGACCCTCACCGGGTGGTAGATGCCATTGATTGAGCATATATACTGTGTGGTCATCACATTCAAAATGATTGAGCGAGTAGAGCGACAACTCTGCATTAAATTTTGCATTAAGCTTGAACATGCCTCTGCAGAAGCTATTTTGATGATTCAGAAGACCATTTATGGGCAACTGGTGATTGGTAGTTTCATCTCAATGCACCCACTCATGCATCACATCTTGTGCAGAGTATTTTGGCAAAATATCAAGTCACCAAGGTGCTTCAGCTCACCTACAGCCCAGATTTGGAGCCCTGCAACTTCTGGCTTTTCCCAAAACTAAAATCCCCTTTGAAAGGGAAGATATTTCAGATAATTGATGAGATTCAGAAAAATACAATGGGGCTGCTGATGGTGATTGGAAGAACTGTGTGAGGTCCCAGGGTGCCTGCTTTGAAAGAGACTAAGGTGTCATTGTCCTTTGTATCTTGGACAATGTTTCTTGTATCTCATATCTTCTTCAATAAATTTCTCTTTTTCATATTACATGGCTGGATACCTTGTGGACAGACCTCATATATCCAAAGGAATGAAAATAGGATATCAAAGAGATATTTGCACTCCCATGTTTAATGCAACAATACTCACAATAGCTGAGAGATAGAAACAATTCTAGTGCATGTCAATGAAAGAATAGAGTTCTGTGTGCACCTTAAAAAAAACTTAAAATAGGAAAACTGTGAAAGATCAATAAAATATTGATTTGAACATTTTGTATGACACTTAGAGTCACAAAGGAGACATTGTTAGATTCTTTGCAGATTTTAATCATATAAATATCATCAGCCAGGCCTTATCATGAAGTTAAACTAGTTCAGAACATTCTTTGTTGGTGTCATAAAAACTCTGTCTCCAAAGTGCAACTGTGTACCGCTGATGATATTTATAATGACAATGGAGTGTGGTATACAGTTGGAATAAAACAAAAATCTGACATTTAAATAATAATCTCCTGGGAACCACTCTGTAAAGCATATGATTGTCTAACCACTATACTGTACATCTGAAACTAATACAAAATATACTGAATGTAAACTGTAATTTAAAATTAAAAATAAAGAAATAGGTAATGCAAAATTTGATGCAGATTCATTTAAAAAAAGGAAAAAGTAGGAAATATTTAAAAAGTATAACTTTATGCCATTAAAAGTGAATCAAAGAAGTAGGTCAAGGTTCAGGAGATATAAGGAATTCAAAAGAAGCCCCTTTAAAAAACAACTATTCTTGCTGACTCTCTGAATCAGATTTCAAGGGACTAATCCCTGTGTTTCAGATTTTGTTTTTAAAATATCTGGAAAGGTAAAAGTCACTGAAAAAGCATGTCCCATCCAGAATGCCTCACAATTATTTACAGCATTCATGTGACTTTCTAACATTCCTCTGGAGCATATTATAAATTTCAGTCAAGAAAATCATGAGGAAAGATAAATGAATTTTTAACATCAGGGTTTTATCAAAGTGCTTTAATTTGTGTTTAATTGCTAGAGGCTAAGTGCCATCTAAATGTCTTTAATTAGAAAAATTCTAAAATATTATAATTGCCAGCAGGAGGTTGAGTGCAGTGATGGAAGTTGCTATCCTGCCCGACTTATGTCCACATGTCTTGAAAGTGTTATCTTTGGCTCTTGTGTGTTCAGGCATGTCTGGAGCCAAACACTGAAAACATAAGCAAACGGGTTTGAAATTGGAATAGGCTGATCAAATTTAAATATGTTCTCAGGCTTGCCAGGATGAAAAGGAAAGGGTAGGTTGTAACCTTAATATCAAGTCAGTTTTAATTCATAGTATAAAACAGTAAATAAGGCAAAAGATTACTGTTTATGTACTTAAGGTTGCAGGGAGTCAAAAGTTATATGTGGATATTGGACAGCATGGGGTCTGTGTCCCTAACCCCATGCTGTTTGAGGACCAACAGCAATGTTAGAAGGAGATGTTCACAGTGAAAATTTTGAAAAGTCAAGACTGTCGATGCACCAAAAGATATAGCATCAAAATTCACAAAAGATATAGCATCAACATTATAGGAGTTACAAAGAAAACACAAAAGTAGAATTTTATTTACCTCTCAGTCCTTGACAGATCAAGAAAAAAAATGCAATACTATCAAAGACCTAAATGACATAATAAAGTAGGACTAAATAAATATAAATCAAACTGTGTTCCCTGAAATAAAAACCACAACTTATATTTATACAGAACCATCATAAAATGATCATTGTATTAGGCCACAATGAAAATCATAATTTCAAAATGCTAAAATTATAGGCAACATTCTGTGATGAAAATGCAAAAACTAAAATTAATTAAAAAATAAAAACATAGCCCTGGCTGGCGTAGCTCAGTGGATTGAGCGCGGGCTGCGAACCAGGCATCGCAGGTTCGATTCCCAGTCAGGGCACATGCCTAGGTTGCAGGCCATGTCCCCCAGCAACCGCACATTGATGTTTCTCTCTCTCTCTTTCTCCCTCCCTTCCCTCTCTAAAAAAATAAATAAATAAAATCTTTAAAAACAAAATAAAAAAAAAATAAAAACATACTTATTAATTGGGTGACTTAGTATAAGTTACCTACATTTAAGAGCCTTCCTTGTATGAATACAAAATGCAAATAATAACAGAAAGCACAGGGTCATTTTGAAATGTTACAAATTTTAAGATATTATACAAGTATAAAGTATTATCCAAGCATGGTCATCTTTCTTCTCACACTTCAGAAGTGACTTAATTTGGCAGCTCCAAAGATTTGAACCACGTGGTCTACACTGTCCAAATGTGGTTATTTCAATTAATTAAATTAAATTAAAATTTTAGTTCTTCACGGTTAGTTTTCATCTTTGCAAACAATTCCATTGGATAGTGCTGGCTTAAGGAAATTAACCAAATAGCTAGAAGTTCATGAGAATTATTTGTTTTTCTTCAGTAAAATTAACCAAATTTATGCTGGAAAATTAACCAAATAGCTAGAAGTTCATAAGAATTATTTGAGTTTTTCTTCAGCAAATTAACAGGGTCCTTCTAGTGAGAGTTGCAGAGAAATTTTATTCCCACTTCACTTCCTAATTATACCAAAAGATCATCCTCTCACCTAAGCTAGTCCAAATACATTAAGGTGCTAATTGAACATGATGAGTAGGCTGCACATAATAATTGTCTCTAATTTAGTTTAATGCTGATTGCTTAAGTCTATAACAGCTATGCACCTACATGGTGTCACAAATCAGCTTGAAATCCTTCATTCTTCATTAGGAAAATACTTTTGAAGTTGATGTGATATTATGTGAGCCCAGAGGATTTAAATCACTGATTCTTTTAATATTCAAAAGTACTTTTGAATACCAACTGATGGCTGCCAGAGGGGAGGAAGGAAAAAAGATGAAGAGGAATAAGAGGTACAAACTTCCAGTTATAAGATAAATAATGCACAGAATGTGGTGTAAAGGACAGGAACTGTAGTCAATAATATTGTACATATTGACTGTAGTCAATAATAACTTTGCACAGTGACACATGAGTACCAGACTTATCATGGTGATCACATTGTAAAGTGTATATATGTTGAATCATGATGTTGTGCACCTGAAACAAATATAATACTGTATGCCAGTTATACTTGAATAAAAAACAGTTTAACTATTCCAAATATAAACCCTAAACCAATTTCATCTGAAGAGGACTTACATCCCCCACTCCAGGTTTTCTAGTGAAATTTAGAGCATTTCACTGTGATAATTTTTGAGTCAATAATAAGTATATCTATGTCTATTACATTTCTTCAGTTATTCAGTATATTGGGTTGGCCAAAAATTCATTTGGTTTTTTCCATACAATGGCTCTTGTAGTGCTTAGTTGTCTTTAACTTCATTCAAAATAATTTTTGCTAGATTGTGTAGTGACACCTGTCATATCAGCATGCATTTTTAAAAAAAACATCAAAATTGGTGAATTTTTGTGCAGCCATTTTAATATTGAAGATGGTAGAAGATACATAACATTTTCAACATATTATGCTTTATTATTTCAAGAAAGGTAAAAATGCAACCAAAATGCAAAAAAAAGGATTTGTGCAGTGTTTGGAGAAGGTGCTGTGACTGATCAAATGTGTCAAAGTGATTTGTGAAATTTCTTGGTATTATTGACATTTTGGCCAAATTCTTTGCTGTGGAGCTGTCTTCTGCTTTTCAAGATGTTTAGCAGCACCCCTGGCCTCTACTCACTAGAAGTCAATAGTGGGAGATAGCTGACATACTCAAAGTATCAAAATCAATAAAGTTATTGGTGAAAATGAAAAACATGTCTGTTATTTTACAGAAAAAACTAAACAGAGTTTGGGGCCAACCGAATACCTCAAAGCCCATTTGAGCACTGTGGCCCCAGGTTTTGAAAAGATGAGACACAGGAGTGGCTCCTCAAGGCCCACTGTGCTGCACACCATTCAGAGGTGGACATGCAGTCTAAGATCACAGAGGAGAGTATGTGCCCAGTAAGCACGATGAGGGGCACAGATTGCCAGTACCATGATATGGGAGCCCAAGGAGACAATAATCCTTGAAGCTCATCAAAGAAGTCAGAGCATGACACCAGGCTATTTCCAGTTTAGCTTCCTTAGTCTCAGATTGAAGTGCTCTTTTGTTTCTTAAAGCTATCTTTTCAAACATACAAATTCCATAGCACAGTGGTGGCCTCATGTGGCTTCTGTGACCTGAGCTGAGTTGCAGCAGAGCAGACCTTCCCCACCCTGTGCTCAGCAGAGCTGCTGGAGGATCCCACCTGCCTCCACCATCACCTGCTGCCCCCCCCCCAGGCTGTGACTGAGTCTTTCTGAGGCCTGGGAAGCACCACCACCTCTATCTCTTATTCTCCTTATTTCCTCTAAAGGTCCCTGGATGTAGATAGATGTTAAATCCAGGCTATTGATTGAGAACATCAAGAACAGAATTCATGTCCCCTCCAGACACTCAGGGAAGGGAGGCAGACACAGTAGTCAGAATAGAAAAGGCTGCTGTCTAAATGCAGCAATTCCATGCTTAGGTGCATGCCCTGAAGAAACTTTGACACATGTATTCCAGGGACATGTGTCGCTGGAATATGCTGGAATATTCTGTCTCAGAGACAACTTTGAGAATATTTATAGCAAAATAATTTAGAAAAGAAAACCACTGGAAATAGCCCCAATTGTCCATCAACTGGAAAATTGATCATTTAGAGTATGCTGTGGGACACCATTCACCAATGACAAGTATATGCACTATAAGGATGAATCTCACTGTCAAGCAAGTCACACAAATATACAAATGCTGTATTTTCATCTAGCAAACAATTGAAAAGCAAGACCAAGTTATTTTAGAGCATCTACTTAATGAAGTTGGAGGGACATAATTATCTCTCTGACAGAAAGAACACAGACATTATCAGTTGTATACAGAATCTGAATATTGTTGGGGTGGTCCTGCCTCCTAAGCAAGATGTTGGTACTCAAATATTTTTTATTTTCACATATTGACATTTTTTAAATCATGAAGATCTTCAGAGATATAGTTGTCATTGTCATAGAAATCCTAACCAGTATTTTCTAAGCAACATTTTACTTTTTTCTATACTTACAGTATGTCAAAAATCACAGACTGAAAAATATTTTTACTAAGCACAAACTGAAAATTCAAAGTGACAAGATAAAACATGCCCATAGGTCATAGTCTTACACTTTAATTTCAACAGAGACATCTGCATTTATTGTAGTAAATGCTGAACATGCTACATCCTACATCACAGGGCCACCAAAAGTATTTCCAAGTTATCTATAGCCTGGGATAGAGACTTAAGGGTAATCTTCAAAGATATTTTATTCTTTAAGCATAAGTAGATAAATAAGTAGTTGAAACATGACTCACAGTTCTGACTGACTTACTAAAAATCTAAGTTCAATAAAAGATTTCTGAGCATAGGATGCAAGTATTTGCTAGGAAAACAAAACCCCAGTGATGTGACATTAGCTGAAGGTCCCTCTTTCAGAGCCGCATACATGACCCATCAGATGTGAGTCAACCTCTGTGTTCCTGAGAACCTTCATTTTCCTGGCCACAATTCCCGTATCACAGTGGAGTTCTTCTATAAGATATGAATAAAATAACTTCATCTAACAGTTGTTCTGTACATCAAGATTGAAGAAAAATGAACAAAAGTTCTGTTTTTTGGTTTCTTAGCTCCAAGCCAATGTGTTGCTTAATGTGAATGAGATAAGCTCAAGTCTTATTCCATTTAAA
>PVIA01018161.1:0-13555 GCA_004024845.1 Tonatia bakeri
TCTGGTCCAGGGCTTTTGTGTGTTGGGAGTTTTTTAATTACTGTTTCAATTTCTTTTGCTGTTATTGGTTTGTTCAAGTTTTCTACTTCTTTTTCATTGAGTTTAGGAAGATTATATTTTTCTAGAAATTTGTCCATTTCATCTAGGTTTTCAAATTTCTTGGCATACAGTTCTTCGTAGTAATTTCTTACAAGAAAGAAAACTTCTTTAATTTGGTGAAGGAAATAGACATGCAAGCTCAGACAGCACAGAGAGTCCCAGACAAGATGGATGCAAAGAGGCCCACTCCAAGTCACATCATAATTAAAATGCCGAAGTTTAAAGATAAAGAGAGAATCTTCAAAGAAGCAAGAGAAAAGTAATTCCCTACAGGGGAGTTGTTAGACTGTAAACTGATTTCTCAAAGGATACTTTGCAGGCTAGAATGGATTGGCAGGAAATATTCAAAGTCATGAAAAGCAGGGAACTACAGCCAAGATTGCTGTACCTAGCAAAGGTATCATTTAGAATCGAAGGGCAGATAAAGAGCTTCCCAGACAAGAAAAAAAAAAGAACTAAAGAAGTTCATCATCACCAAACCATTATTATATGAATGTTAAAGGGACTTATTTAGGAAAAAGAAGATCAAAACTATGAACAAAAAAATGTCAAAAAATACAAATGTATCAACAATTGAATCTAAAGAACAAACTAAGCAAACAAGAAGGGCAGAGATAGAGTGATGGATAAGAGAGCATTTGATGGTTGCCAGATGGGAGGAAGGTATGGGGGAATGGGTAAGATATGGGGGAGGGGACTAAGAAGTGCAAATATTAGTTACAGAATATCTATGAGGTTGTAAAGTACAGTATAGGAAATGGAGTAGACAAAGAACTTACATGCATGACCCATGAACATGAACAGTGGTGTGGGGATTGCCTGAAGGAGTGGGGGGTGCCGGGTGGGGGGCGGCAAAGGGGAAAAATCATGACAACTGTTACAGCGCAATCAATAAAACATAACGAAAAATATCCATCATAGGCCTTTTGCGGAAAATGTAAGACTGAAAACACAGACAGCAGCAATAAACAGCCAATCAAATAATATTTTGACTTAGCTTAGTGGACAATAGAAAATATTGAGTTGAAAAGAGGCATCTCAAGAGATCACACTTTTGGTTCTGCAATAATATTTGAGAAACCAAATCTGTATATGGTTTGTACTGGGCTATATAAAAATATTCAGGATTCTTTTTCTTAGACATTGGTAATAAAGAGCACATACAAACGACTTTTGGGGGCACACTTTAGAGTTCTTATTAAGCAAGTGAACACCACAATAGATGGAACAGCAGATGATGAAATGTGGGTATTCCAACAGGCCAGACCACCAGGGCAGGCCTCAGACTGTTTAAGTTAAATACACTTAAGTGTCTAATGAGATACCTGTTAAACATATGCAGTTTATACTATTTATTCTTGAAATTTGCATACGTTTCTACAACCTACACTAAAATTTTCTGAATCATTTTAGGTAATTTTGAAATTGCATATTCTAATATGTAAGATAAACAGTTTCAGTTTTTAATTGTACATTATAGCCTAATATTACTTGTGTTAAAGTAGTAGATTATAACTGAAAGTTTTCATTAGTGAGCAAAAAAGATCCTAGCCCTTTTACAGGAGTCAAAATCCTTTTAAAATTCCACTTTATTTTTTATTTTGTTAGCTAATATACTACTTCATTATACTAACTATAAAATATCAGTTAGTTATTAACAACTTAGAATATATAAGTATATAAAGGAGAAATATTTATAACACGATCATGCTTAAGCTTAGTTTCCTTTTTTATTGTTGTTCAAGTATAGTTGTCTCCATTTCCCCCCACTACTCCCTCCCATCTCACTCATCGCCACCTCCCCTCCTTGATCCTATCCCCTTTCGACTTTGTCCATGTGTTCCTTATACATGTTCCGGGAGATCCTTTTCCCTTTGTTTCCCCATTATTCCCCTCTCCCCTCTCCTTTGGTTACTGTCATTTGTTCTTTATTTCAATGTCTCTGGTTACATTTTGCTTGCTGGTTTGTTTTGTCAATTAGATTCCACTGAGAGGTGAGATCATATGGTATTTGTCACTTACCACCTAGCTTGTTTCACTTAGCATAATGCTCTCCAGTTCCATCCATGCTGTCGTGAAGGATAGGAGCTCCTTCTGTCTCTCTGCTGTGTAGTATTCCACTGTGTAAAGGTACCGTAGTTTTTTGATCCACTCATTTACTGATGGGCATCTAGGTTGCTTCCAACATTTGGCTATTGTAAGTTGTGCTGCTATGAACAGTAGAGTTCATAGGTTCTTTTGCATTGATGTTTAGTTTCTTTTCATTTTTAAAAATGCACATTTTATATCGTTGAGATCAGACTAAACATACAATTTTATATTTTGACTATTTTTATTTATTAAATTATAAGACTTGTTCTCAGTGATTTTTGAGACTGTTTTTAAGAGTGCCATAAAACACATCTGATCTTTAGCTATCATTTAGTAGATGTATGCTTTTGGGCAAGGTAAATTTCCTCTGCTACTCCTCTGTAATGGATGGAGATAATAATAGTACTTACCTCACAGAGGACTACATTAGATTATGCCCATAACTGTTTAGTACAGTGTATGAATTTTAGTAAAGCTAATAATACATATTTTTAAAAACTAGTGTTTGATTCCCTTTTGGAGTATCACAGTGTTTTCAACTCTTTCTGTATTACTGGATATTTAGATATTGTAATTTTATTCTGATCTCTACTAAGATAAATATGTATAAATCACTCGCTGATTTTTTAACACTAGGAAGGCATGACTAGGTCAAAGAAAAAGACCATTTTTGAATTTTCTAGAAAAATAGATACACAGTAGATAAATAGATAATCAAATACCTTCAGAGAGAAATTGTAGCCGTACATGACTCCTATAACTCCATCAACAATGTATGAAGGTGCCTATTTTTTGTCTTCCCAAACATGGAATATTTTACCTTTTAAAGAGATTTCTTAATCTGATAAGCAAAAATAAATTTTTAATTTGCATAATTATTACTAGTGAGGCGCACCTTCCCCCTGTGAATTATTAGGATTTCCCCTATGGTGAATTCATTTTTTTCTCTGTCCTCACTCAAGAACATATTATCAGTGCTTTTAAACAGAGAGGAAGGGAGAGAGGGAGGAAAACATCAATGGGAGAGAAAGCATCCTTCTGTTGCCTCATGCCTGAACCAGGAGTGGAACACACCTGGACCAGGGGTTGAGCCCACAGCCCAGGTGTGTGCCTGACTGGGAATGGAAACTGCAACCCTTTGGTTGTGGCTGATGCTCCAACAAACTGAGCCACACCGGCCAGTGCTGAGTTCATCATTTTTATCTTCAGTTCATCTTCTGCAGACATCTCAATATTTTGGTTTTATAAAACTGATTTAATTAAACTTTTTAAATTTCCTTTGATGTATTGTAGGACATACTTTACATGTATGCATTCTATTTAAGGAAATATGTAAGTTATAAAATACAGTAATAAGATAAAAACCAGTGAAAAGTAAATAGAATTTCTACTTAAATTAGAGTACTGACAATATTGTTGGAGTTCCCTGAGTGTTTTCCCCAAACTCACATTTCCAGGTGTAATTGTTCTGAATTTTGGGCTTACCATTTTCTTACTCTTCTTTATAGTTTTATTATTCCTGTCCATGTATATTAAAATCGATATGTTTTATGACACTATGCACAACATTTTTCTACTACCTGTTGGTTTTAGACTCTGCATTGACTCCGCCTGTTTGTTTTAGGGTCTCAGTCCTGTGACCTTAGAACACTTCTGTCTCTATCTCTCAGATCTGAAACGTAACCCTCTGAAATGTGTTCTGGAATCGTGTATTTTGTAAGAGGGTCTGATTCGATCTTCTCCAAATAAGTACCCAGTTTTACCAGAAGTATTCATTAAAAATCCCATCCATTCTCATTCATCTTTTGTTGCCTTCTCTAGAATCTTCTACGTTCTGTATTATATAAGTTCTTATATATATTCTAGGGTCTATTTATTACCCTTTTGTTTCTGTTTAATGTTCCTTCTGGTGCGAGTAACATGTTGATTTGATTATTGTAAACTTATAATATCTTTCACTGTGCAGTGTTTTACCACCTTTTCTAAATTAGCTTTTTCTAAAAATGTTATAAGCTACTCCCTTTTAATGATCTTTATTTATTTAGAAGAAAAAGGTATTTTGTTAAATTCTCTTTTGTTGTTCTTTTTTCTCCTGCACACATTTTCCTTAAAAAGAAAAACAACTGAAAGCTAAATTATATTGAGTAGAATTATATTAACATGTAAGTTAATTTTGAAATAAATGAATTCTTCAGATCATACAATATTCCTACACAAGAACATTTCTGTTACTTGAGTACATTTTTTTCATTTATACTATTCTCATTTACTTGTTAGCTTAATTATTTTTATATTTGATTTCTATCTGTAATGTGTAATATTGTGGATTTATATTGTAGAGATACAAACAGCTCATGGATAATTTTTATGACTCCTATTCTAGGCTCTCTTTTTTGCACATCTCATCTTATTTAATTCTGCTGAAACATTTGACTCTCTGCTGGCTTGTCTGAAAATGGATGATGAAAAAGTAGCAAAAGCCGAACTATGCATTTTCAAAACCACAGGAAGCAAAATTGAAGAGGATTTCCTCCACATCAGATTGTGAGTCAAGTTTGTTCTGGGAAATATTCTGGAAAATAGAAAATCATTTATTACTTCTTAAATTATGTTTTAATCGGAATCTTTTAAGCTTTGAACACATAATATCTAGGTTATTTTGAGTCTATAATGTTTGGTTTATTTTTTTAATGTTTTTTATTGCTTATGCTGTTTCAGTTGTTCCAACTTTCTTCCCTTTGGCCCCCTCCACCCAGCCCACCCACAACTCCCACAGTCAGCCCCCACACCATTGTCCATGTCCATGGGTCATGCACATACATGTTCTTTGACTAATCCCTTCACCTTCTTTCAACTAGTCCCCCCACCCCACTACTCTTAAGCTGTCAGTCTGCTCCTTGTTTCTGTGCCTCTGATTCTGTTTGGCTTGTTAGTCTATTTTGTTCATTAGATTCCACTTACAAGTGAGATCTTATGATATTTGTCTTTCACTGACCAGCTTATTTCAGTTAGCATATATTCTCCAGGTCCATTCATGCTGTTTCAAAAGGTAAGGATTCCTTCTGTATGCTGCTGTGTAGTATTCCATGTGTAAATGTACCACAGTTTCTTTTTTTAATTCAATTCAATGCCAGGAAGACAAATAATCCAACTAAAAAATAGGCAAAGGACATGAGTAAACACTTCTCCAAGGAGGACAAACAGATGGCCCATAGACACATGAAACAATGCTCAACATCAATAGCCATCAGAGAGGTGGAAATTGAAAAGACAATGAGGTGCCAGCTCACACCAGCCCAAATGGCCATCATGAACAAATCAACGAACAACTAGTGCTGGCGAGGATGTGGAGAAAACGGTACCCTAGTACACTGCTGGTGAGAGTGCAGCCACTGTGAAAAACAGTACGGAGTTTCCTCAAATAATTAAGAATGGAACTGCCCTATGACCCATCGATTCCACGCCTGGTAATATGTCCTAAGAATTCCAAAACAGCAAAAGAATATATGCACCCCTATGTTCATAGCAGTGCTATTTATAATAGCCGAGATTTGGAAACAGCCTACGTGACCATCAGTAGATGAGTGGATGTTCTGTTTGGTTTAGATCCTCAATTTCAGGGAGAAAGAATTGATTGGAATTTTAGTAGGTTCATGAAAATGTGGGGTTAACATGCTCTTTTCTTCTCAAGCATCACTTTTTAAAAGATGCTAATGAATACAATTTTATAGTAAAAGAGTCCTGCGTTATGTCGTGACACAGGATAAAAACTTCATGTGAAATTAAGGTCCAGTGGGAAATTCCAAAGGAATTTCTGTAGGACTCTCCATTGTACTCCCCACTCATTGTGTGTGTGTGTGTGTGTGTGTGTGTGTGTGAGAGAGAGAGGGGGGGGGAGAGGGAGAGAGAGAGAGAGGGAGAGAGAGAGAGAGGGAGAGAGAGAGGGGGAGAGAGAGAGAGACGAAGAGGATTCCATGGAGCATTTGCAGAAGCAATGCTTCCTCAGACATGGGGAAGCAGGGGGGCATGGAATAATCATCTTAACGGCAGTGTGTTTTATTGTTTGGCTGCCAGTAGTTCTAAGAATTGGAAACTGGCTGTTATCTCAGGCAGCTCTAAAAGAGGTTGATGATTGGTCAAGATTCTATAATAGCTCAAAAGAATATCTTCATTCTTTATGGCTCTCTGCTTACTTTACTGTATATGCATCCCTCCTCCCTATTCCTGGAGAGTGTGTCCGATAGTTGCTTCTGATACTGTCATGGTCATAGATGCCTGGTTTTACCTCTACCTCATTACTTCTGGCTCAGTCCCTGTCTAGTTAGTTGTGTTTGGGGCAGCAGGCTTCTTCATGCTGAGGAATTGCCTGTGGCTTTTTCCCCTCCAAAAGGGACTGTGTACAGTCAGTCCCTCAGAGTCAGGTACGTTTTTCTTTATTCCTTTCTGTTCAGGTGAACTTAATTTTAGAAAGTATTGATAAATAGGACAAAAGCATTAATTAAATGGTCATTGAAGCATATCAGAACTTTTTAACAGTGTTCTCCTTGGCAAGAGTAAGAAACTTTATGACTTCTGAATTTTTAAGGGAGCCCAGAACATGAATTCCCATTTGAAACAGTGCCGTCACTCATCTATCCAGATCAGATTTCAGAGTTGAGAGACAGGTGGACACACACATGCACACACATGCACACACAGTATGCATACACATACACATGCTGTACGTAACTTTATATACACCATTTACTTGAATGCCCCCTTATTGTACTACCTCATTTACACTTTGTAACACTTTATTAAAGTGAAAGAATTCACTTCCTAATCTTCCAAATGAGGAATCTCATGATCTCTTGATGTAAGTGGTTCTCTTTCTTAGCTAGGAGGTAGCAGAGTGAAGATTTAAATTTAGGCCTGTTTGCCTGCAATGAACATGACACAATATCTATTGTGACACAGTCCATTTCTTAATTGAGCTTTGAACAAACTTTAGTTTGATTGATTCACTGGAGGTATATAGTTTCATTCTAGTCTGTCTTTCTTAATACCTTTTATAGTAAAAATTATTTGATATATTTGTGGAACTAAGAGATTAAGGTTAAAGGGTGGACATTTTAGAACATGTGAGGGCATATAAAAACATATGTTGCTGTAATTTGGAGTTGAAATACCTAAAATTATTTGTTTTGTATTCTGAGTGTATTTTATGTCTCTAATGAGGATAATTAGCTGTTACTAATACCTGCTGGGTACACATGCTTTTCAATGAAGTAATTTATATTGTATGTCTTTCAGGAGTCATAATATGTATGTAAATTTTATGTTTTACATTTCTAAATTAGGTGAGTTGATTTTTTGAGAAAAAATGATAGAGTTAAGTGAATGTCTAGTAAATTATTTTCTCTTGAATTCACCAACACAACTTAAAAGAACCAACCAAAAATTATGTCTAAGTAGAAGCTACTACAAACTAGACAGCTTGGTGCTAGAACATCCCTTTAGACTGACTTGCATGTGAGAACATGATGGTTGATATGCATATCCCTGCATCTGGTGTATAAAGAATTATATAGTAAGTGATCTGTCATTTGCTAATTTAAAGGGAGGAGATTTAGGGATGGGCAGGCTTTGAAAGAAATAAGGAAAGCCTGGTTTCAGCTGTACTAGAACTAACACAGAGCCTTTGAGGTGCTACAGTTTTTCTTGGGGCTGACCAATTTCCTTAACAGAAGGAGCAAAGCTTAGGGTAGAATCACCAAACAAATTAATACCAACATCACAAGAACAGAAAAAATTAGGTGCTGACCCACTTAACAAAAATGATGGTGAGTTTTCATTTCGGTTTTGTTCAGACTCAGCTTGTCTATTAGGCATCTGGTTCACCCCAAAGTAGGCATAGGTGCCCAAAGCGAGAGTTCCCCCATGGCACAGGGTATAGTCATAGTTCAAGGGGGGCTGGTTCTCAGCAGCAGACTTGGAGAGAAATTACAAAGATAAGACACTTACTACCTTTAGTCCCAGTGTCTCCCCCATGCCATTCAGCCAGTTAACTGAGTAAGTTATAGCTTGAGTTGGAAACCTTGATTTTGTTATTTAAAGAGAACTCTCTACTGTTCAGTCATCAGGGACACACTACTTACATTTTTGTTTAAATGGCAGAGCCAGAGAGAATATATTTTTATTCAAGAATGAATTAACAGAATACAAATAAATTAACAATATGAAAATTATGTAATTCTTTTAGCCTTCCAAAGTAGCTGATAAGCACTATTTGGAAAAATCCAAGTTTTCTAGGAAAAAGGAAAATTTTAGACAGTTGTTCTAACCTGCCTAGGACATTAAACAACAAATGACATCTGGTGCGGAGGGGAGGAACAAAACTAAGACACTATGTAAAAGGGAGACGGCAGAGCTGCTGGTAAAGAAGAGTAGGAAACATTTGCTCACTAGAATATAGTTTATTACAAGCAGGAAGGAGTAGAGTAGGCAACATAAAACAAGAAGCTAGAGATTGAGCTTGAAGAAATTGCACGGAATGTAAAAATAGTGGCTATAACAATAAAGATAGTTAAAAAGAATAAAGAGTTGCCCTGACCAGTGTGGCTCAGTTGGTTAGGTGTGTCCTGCAAAGCAAAGGCCGCCAGTTTGATTCCCAGTCAGGGCACATGCCTGGGCTGTGGGTTCGGTCCCTGGTCCACGCATATATGAGAGGCAACTGATTACTGTTTCTCTCCATCCCTTCTTCCCTTTCTCTCTCTCTAAAAATAAATAAAATCTTTTAAAAAGCGAGAGAATGAGAAGCCAATGAAAAACTATAGTTAGTTTCTCCGAAAAAGACAACAGAATAATGAGAATGCAAAGTATTTTTAAAAACCAATAGTAAACTTATTTAGAATGAACAACAACATGAATCTGGGGATGAAGTGGGGGTCATGCTTTAGGAAAATATCCTGATGGAATTTACTGAATTTTCAGGATTACAGAAGAGATTCCACAAACATTAAGGAAAAGAAGTAGGTGAAACACAATGAAAAACTAATGAGGCTAACACTTTTTTTCCACCACATGACATTTCTCAAGTAAATGATTGAACAGTTAGGGAGTTTTGATGGAAAAGAGAATGTAACTAAAGAATTGGCTAAGTCAAATTGTGTTCATGAGCAAATAATGGATATTCTTTAGGGTACAAAGATTCATAACAGAGGCAGAAAATGCGTTACCTTTTTTGTTATAGTGAGGTCCCATTGGCTCCCAAGTTGTACTCTTCTTCCCTATATACTCAGTTGTTTAAGTCCCTAAATCCATTTTTGGTTTTATTCTTGTTTGCATATTTCTGAAATGGTTTTTCTCATCATCTTAATCTCACTATTTAAGTTTTATATGTGCCACTATGTATGTTTTATATAATTGAAAACCTGTCTTTTAAAAAGGGTGATATAAATAAATACAATTGGCTGAAGTAGAAGGAAGAAAAACATAATGGGCTATGAGTACAAAAATAGAAATTACAAATACTACTCCAATAAAAATGCCAAAAAAAGGTGTGTGATAAAGATATTATATAACATCTATAAGAAACCAGTCATTTTTGTTTTCTCAATGATTCGGAGCACAAGGGAAAGTAGAAAGCATTAAGATCACTTTTATAAAGCAAAAATAACAAGACTGCTAACACCTGATAAAAATATCCTTGCCCCCAAAACACTAACTCAAAACTTGCAAATATTGATGCTAAAATTGTAAATAACATATAGAGAATGTACTATGGCCAAAGGTGGTTAATTCAAGGAATGTAAGAGGGTTGGTATTAATAAAGCTAATACTCATATTACAAGATATGATTATGTAGGTGAGCTTAAGAAAAGGCACATATCATTTTGATAGATGCTAAAAGGGCTGTTAAAAAATCAATCCAGCTACTTCTAATTTCAGCCAAGACGGAGGCATAAGTAGATACACTTTGCCTCCTATCACAACCAAAAGAAAGACAGCAATTTTAGGAACAAAAACTGTCAGAAAACAGAACTGGCTTAAAAACAGAACTGGAACAGAACAGCTTAAAAACAGCACTGGCAGAAAATTGAACTGTGTGGAAGTCCCGCAGCCAAGGAGTTAAAGAAGAAACATTCATTCAGACTGGTAGGAGGGACATAGATGGACAGCCAGGGTGGAGAGAATACACAGCAAGACGGCAGCTGGTGGATCAGACAGTTCAACATTTGTGTATGGACAAATTGGGAGGAACAACTGGGGAGCAAGATTTAGGCAAATCTAGGGTTCCAATGCAGGAAACTAAAGCCTCAAAACCTCTGGTTGTAAAACCTGTGGGGGATGCAGTGGTAGGAGAAATGCCCAGTCCCACAGGAGAGTTTGTTGGAGAGACCCACAGGGTCCTAGAATGTACATAAACACAGCCACCCAGCAGTCAGCCTCAAAAGGGCTCGATTTGCTTGTGGGTAGTGGTGGAAGTGACTGAAAGCCAGATAAGAGCTGAGTGAGAGATGTTGTTCCCTATCTGGCCCCTCCCCCACATACAGTGCCAGAACGCAGTAATGTGGGTTGCCCCCTTGCCCCCGGCAGAAATTTAAGGCTCTGACCCTTACAGCCTAACAGGTGCACTGAGACAAAGAAGTATGACACAAGAGAAAAAAAACAGATCAAAACTCCAGAGAAAGAACTAAGCAACAAGGAGATAGCCAACCTATCAAATGCAGATTCAAAACATAGGTAATCAGGATGCTCCCAGAAATGACTGAGTATGGCTGCAAAATAGAGGAAGAAGTGAAGGCTATGCAAAGTGAAATAAAGAGAAATAGACAGGGAACCAACAGTGAAGGGAAGGAAACCAGGATTCAAATCAATGGTTCAGAGCAGAAGGAAGAAATAAACATTCAATCAGAACAGGATAAAGAAACAAGAATTCAGAAAAATGAGGAGAGGCTTAGGAATCTCAAGGACAATGTTAAATGTTTCAACATCCGAATCATGGGGATGCCAGGAGGAGAAGAGGAAGAGCAAGAAATTGAAAACTTATTTGAAAACATAATGATTGAAAACACCACCAATCTAGCAAAGGAAATAGACTTTCAGGAAGTTCAGAGAGTCCCAAAGAAGCTGACCCACAGCCACATCACAATTACGTTTCTGAGGGTTAAATATTAGGGAAGAATATTAAGAGCAGCAAGAGAAAAAGAGACACTTGCCTACAAAGGAGTTGCCATAAGATCATCAGCTGATTTCTCACAAGAAAACTTGCAGGCAAGAAGGGCCTGGAAAGAAATATTCCAAGTCATGAAAGACAAGGACCACCATCCAAGATGACTCTCTCCAGCAAAGCTATCATTTAGAATGAAAGGGCAGATAAAATGCTTCCCAGATAAGGTCAAGTTAAAGGAGTTTATCATCACCAAGCCCTCATTATATGAAATGTTAAAGGGACTTATCTAGGAAAAAAAAGAAGGTCAAAAATATGAACAGTAAAATGACAACAAACTCACAACTATCAATAGCTGAATCTAAAAAATCAAAAACAAAACCAAACTAAGCAAACAACTAGAAGAGGAACAGAGTCACAGAAATGGAGGTCAGATGAAGGGTCTTCAGGGGGGAGGGGGAGGGATAGAATGGAGGAAAGTGCACAAGGAATAAGAAACATAAGTGGTAGGTAAAAGTAGACAGGGGAGGTTAAGAATGGCATAGGAAATGGAGAGGCCAAAGAACTGATATGTACCACCCATGGACACGAACTGGTGGGAGGAGGGTGCAGGGCAGAGGGTGAAAAAGGGGAGAAAAAAAATGGGAAACTGTAATAGTATAATCAATAAAATATACTTTAAAATAAAATAAATCAATCCTCTTATACTTAAACCCAGTAAAATAGGATTAAATGCCTTGATGACACAATAAATACCTTTGAAAGCAGTTGGCTCCATCATATAATGAAACACTAGAAGCAATACAGGTAAAATCAAGAACCAGATGAGAAAATACATTACTGCTATCATGATTTGAAATGTTTTTTTTTTTAAGTACTAGCCAATGTAATCACATAAGAAAATAAAATAAGGGGTTTAAATATTGGAAAAGAGGCAAATTTATATTACTTGGAAGATCCACAGAAACAACTGAAAATCCACTAAAAACAAGATATGTAAAGACTCCAAAATTTATTTATATACCAGTAGCAGCTATTTAGAAAAGATTGCCGCAGTAAAAATGAGAAGACCAAAGTATATAATAAATTTGGGACTCTATAATAGTGAGTGGAAGAATGTAATATTTAGTCAGAAAAAGTTGAGTACCCAGTAAATAACTGAAAGGCTGTTTTGAAAAGAAAAATCAATGTATACTACTTATCTAAATTTTATATATATTCTAGGTGAGTCAAAGATAAATCATTTACCTAAGATTTTAAATATATAAAATGAATCAATAAAAGCTTTAGTAACCAGGACATTTGTATAACTTCCTTTTTGTGGGAGAAGGGTCACTAATACTAATGTCATAAGGGAAATACTGATGGATTGGATTTTCAACAATTAATTTGTTGAAAAATATTTCCAGAGCCTTCACTGTGCCTTAGGTACTGCGGATGTTGAAATGAACAGGACAGGTTAAGCCTCTGCCGTTATAATTTAGTGAGTAGAAATACTATTTAGACAAAGGCAAAAGACACGTAAGAAGTTAGAAATGCAAGTGGGATGCTGGGAAACTATTTTCAGTGCATACATATGACATCAAATGGGTTAATATCAGTACTGTGTAAAGACTCTTAAAAAGGAATAACAAAGAAGTCTCACCGTAGAATCCTAACAAAAGGAATGAGCAGGAAATTTACAAAGAGGAAAACCTTCTAGCCCCTCAAATCAAGAAAAGACATTCATGGCTGCTGACAGGAATTGAGGAAAATACAATAAAAAAATACAATACTCATGTGCTACAACCAGTATTAACTAGCATTTTAGTGATGCTCTCTTGGTTGGACTATAAATTGATACAGCTTTTGTGGGTTGGCAATACATACTAACTTAAAATGTGTATCATCTTTAACACTGCCGTTTCACTGTTCAGAGCTCATCCCAGATATAACGAGAAGAGATGTTGACATAATGACTACATAGCTCAGGGTCCAGTCCGAGAAACAGAAACCATACTAGGCATTTTAAACATAAATAATCAGTGAATATCATTTCTGTACATCACCAATGAAACAGCAGAAGCAGAAATCAAGGAAAAAATCCCATTTGAAATAGCAAAAAGAAAAATAAAATATCTAGGTATAAACCTAACCAAAGAGGTAAAAGACCTGTATTCAGAAAACTATATACCACTGCGGAAAGAAATCAAGGAAGACACAAACAAATGGAAA
>PVIA01018163.1:0-13553 GCA_004024845.1 Tonatia bakeri
GTGATTGCTTTGCACCACAGGCAAGTAAGTCTCTGCTCCTTCTGTGTCCTCATCCATAAAGCAGGTTTCAAATTCCTATCCTGTGGATCAGTTTATTGTGGGAATTATATGAAGTGACTTATGTGGAGCCATCCTGAAGATCGGAGCCAACCCACAAGGTGTTTTAATTATTTTAAAGTGTTTTCCTGAATATGTTGTCTCTTAATAAATACTCAAAAAAGAGCAAAACCTTAACGAAACCAGTCATAAATTGGTGGGTCAGCCTATATTATGGGTTGGAGTGGTTGACAAAGCAAAGCCTGGGAATTTTAGCCCTCCTCTTCCATTTTCTTGTCGTAAGGAATCCTGATTTCCCAGGTTTCTTCCAAAGATGAAGAAAACAAGATCCTGTCCCTTAAGTTAAGTAATTAGGCCAGAAGAGAACACCAGATTGTCTGTACCCCAGGAATGCTTGGTGTTGGGAAGAACCCTGCAAGACAGCACCGGCCCACTGTGGGTTGTGGGCTGCCAATCTCATGTGCAGTTCCCTTTTCTTCATTAAAACTTAAGAAGTGGTGGTCTAGGCAGAAGTTCTGTGGGCTGCATCAAAGGGAAAGTTATTTAAGCCTGGATACTCTCAGTTTACTGATACTGGAATGTGGCTGGGGAGGGCTCAGACCCACAGAAATGAGACTCCATGGAGCCTGTGATTCAAACCCCTTGTGAAATGCTGGCCGCTTGATTTGAATTGGTTCCTCAGCAATGTTAGCCAGCATCCAGCTCCGAGGTTTCCTGGCAGTGCTGTTTCGGGCTGGAAGCTGCTGTGAGGTGCTTTGTACCCAGGGAGAGGGTGTGTCCTTTCTTCCTAGCTAATGCTGTGGGGCCCTCTGGTGGCTGCCGAGTGAGTAGCTCCACGGTGGGGTTTCCTTTCTCCTGAGTGGCCCTGGCAGAGTGAGGAGCAGGAAGTCTTGTCTAGAAACTCATGGAATTAATATGGGGCGGGGACCTTTACCCAGCTGGCATGAGAAGGAGACTATGATTTGGGTTGGCACTTTGCCCCCTTTGCTCATGCCTTTGGTGGCATTTCTCAGGGCTTGAGCTGTGGGAATAGCGATGCTCTGTGTACAAATGATCAAAAGAAATGGAGATGTTAGGCTGAAGCAGTGTTTGGTGCCACATAGATCAAAACCTCAATTAGAGCATAGAATTTAACCAGTTTTACTGGCTGGATTTTAAGTGAATTCATTCCTACAGTTCTGAGCACAGATATTCTGAAACCCAAAGTGCCTGGGTATTGGAGGATGTACTTGCAGGCAATCAGGGGGGCTCATTGAGGTCATACTGGTCATACAGAAGCATGAAAATGTACTCCAACTCTCACTCGTTAAAAATTAACGCCATGATTGTAAAGTCTGTGTCATATGTTATCTTCTTTGTTCTGTATAATTTCCCCCAGAAGTATTTTAGACTGATTAGTGTTATGACTATAGTAATAGTTTATTGTCTCACAAAAGACTTGTTAGATTCTAAGTCTGTGTTCAACTTAACCGAGGGCATAAGCTCAGCCTTGTTAGAACCCAGATAAGTCTAGTCTCCAAGCCTCTCCCTTGCCGCCATCTCTCTCTGCTTTTCTTTGGGCAGAGCAGGACAGCTGCTTAGGAGAATAATGAAATCTAGGCAGGAACATGAGGCATGTTCACAAACATTTCTGATGGAGCCGGTGTGTGTGGCCAGTGCTGCCCAGGTGTAGACAGTAAGACCAGTAGGAATGCAGAACAGCAGGCTCCACTGGGCCAGGATTCTTAAGTAAAACTTCATGGGAGATATGAAGTGGGTCTCAAAGGCTGGGTCTGACTTATGAACTGGTGGGGTGTGTGGAACTGGTGCTGAGAGGAGGGCAACCGGGAGGGAGCAACCCGAAGGAAAACACAGAGGGAAGAGTGTGCAGGACGCATTTGGAGGAACAGCAGATGCAGGTAGAACAAGGGTTTCTGTGAGAGATAAGGGCTAGGTGATGGATGCTTTTGAATTCCAGGCTAATGATTTAAATTGTAGATGTGACTAAGCCACAGAAGCTTGAACCATGGAGGACCCGAGGTGGAGAAACTGCCGGCCAGCAGATGGAGAAGGTGAGGCTGGCGATGATGCAGTCCTGAACTCGAGTGATGGTAGTCAGAGTGGGCAGGATGGTATGGGTCTGAGGGAAATTTGCGGGAAGACTCCTCGGAGTTCCAATACTGAGCTGCAGGGCAGGAGGGAGAGGAAGGAGCACAACCACTCGGAATTACCAGCTGGGGCACCTGGAGCACTGAGGTGCTTGCCAAATGCAGGGAAAAGACACTGGTTTGGGAAGGAGGGTGCTGAACAAGCTGCCAGAGGGATTTCTAGGTGGCAATGACCTGCTCTGTGATTAGTCTTATATTGTCCCACCCCTGGCACGGTGACCTGCAAGGGAGAGTGCATAGACAGTGGCTCTGCCAGTTGTCACTGCTTCCCTGAGTGATGTCCTGTCAGTCTCAGCACATGCTCTGTGGTCCAGCTGGGATCCTGGCAGGACACCTGGCTCCAGCAGTTTTTCCCAGTCAGGCTCAGCCATCTAGTGATGAGAGCACCAGACTGGGATTTGGGAAGCTGGGTGCAGCTGCTGGGCTGGCTGCTTCAGGGAATGCAAAGATGAAGATACATTCCTTGTGCTTGAGGAGTTCCCACTTTAGCCGAGGAGCCGGGCTGCAACAGAAGGGAGGCCAGAACCTCTCCTCCCCTCGATTGGGCAGCTCCCTTAGCACCTCATGATCCCTGTCACAGGGTGTAGACATGGTCTGTGCACTTGTTTGTCTCCCTCGATGCCTGCGGTTCCTTGGGGACAGAGATTTATCTTGGCATTGAGGGGAAGCAGAGTTTTACTCCAAAATATGCCTTTTGGGATATTGATTATTTTAAGTTGGTTACTTTTTAAGAAAAGAAAGCCTCAGGGAAAACCTTCAAGGGAACTATCATCATAGATGACTATAGTTTAATATGAACTAGAGTGTCACAGACAGGGAGGAACTTAGCAAGGCCTGTTTGATCAAAGTCTTCTCTGTGTCTCTTGTTAAAGATGGCCCAGCGAACATCTGTTTATCAAACATCTACTTTTCCATCTCCATGTGAATTGCTTTTCTGTCTCTTGAAGTCTCAAACTACAACCTCCCTCCCTCCTCCTTCACTTAAGATGGCATTTCAAGCCTTAACTGCTCCGTTGGTCCTTGGGTGTCATATCCTTATGGAACTCCCATTGTACATACATAATAAATTTGATTATTTTCTCCCATTAATCTATCTCATGCTGATTTTATTATTAGACCAGCCAGAACAACTTAGAAAGGTAGAAGGAAAATTTCTTTCTCCCCCACAGTGTGTGAGCAGAATACACTGAATTTTGACCCTCGGTGGGTGTTGGCAGGAATTATAAATCCCTGGTCAATACAGGTTGCTGAACAGAATAATCCTGGCTCAGAATGGCATGTGCTAAGTTTAAGAATCCTGCTGGGGAGCTGAGAGGGGAAGGGTGACTTGGTGGAATTAACCTTCTCAGCCTGAGCATGCGCAGGTTCTCTTGGAAAATGTAACATAAAAGCTATTGTTGATTCTAGCAAATAAATGAGTTAAAACTCTCCATATTTTAAAAGACATTCAAACTTTTCAGCATAATGTGATCTTAAAAGGCAACAGTAGATGCATAGCTCTGTGTTGTAAAGGTTTATTAGTGACAGAAATCTTCCTTTTGTGAAACAGCTACCCATCACCTTGACTGAACACATAATATTTTTTTTCTTCTTAGTGGTATTTAATGGAGTAGCAAGGTAGAAAGATTAGTAAGTGGGCGTTTGAGTTCACATCCTCCCTTTCATTGGCTGCAGTCCAGGGCAAGTCACCCCACCTCTCTGAACCCGCTTCTTCATCTTTACAGTGAGGAAAATAATAAGCAATATTCAGAAAACCAGTTATATTTGAAGAGTCATTTTTGTACATTCATTCAGATACTTACTGAATGCTAGCTTTATGCCTGACACTGTCTAAATGCTGTGGATACAGAAATGAAGACACAGTCTCCCAGACAAGGAAAAGCTAAGAGTTCATCACCATCAAACCAGTATTATAAGCAATGTTAAAGGAACTTCTTCAAGGAGGAAAAGAAAAGAACAGTAAAAATATGAGTAATAAAATGGCAATAATGACATATCTATCAACAATAACTTTAAATATAAATGGATTAAATGCTCCAATCAAAAGACACAGGGTGGATGAATGGGTAACAAAACAAGACCCTTACCTGTGCTGTCTACAAGACTCACGTCAGGTAGCAAGACACACACAAAGTAAAGGGATGGCAGAAGATATTATATGAAGATGGAAGTTAAAAAAAGCTGGGGTAGCAAACTTATACCAGACAACATAGACTTAAAAAAAAAAAGGCCATAATGAGAGACAAAGAAGGGTCCAGCAATTTTAATTCTAGGTACTTATTAGAAAAAACCCAAAGCACTAATTAGAGAGGACATATGCAACCCATGTGTTCATTGCAGCATTATTTACAATAGCCAAGATATGCAAGCAACCTAAGTGTCTACTGATAGATGAGTGGATAAAGAAGTGGTGCCTATCTACAATGGAATACGACTAAGACATAAAGGAATGATAGTTTGCCATTTGCAACTACATGGATGGACATAGAGGGTATTACGCTTAGTGAAATAAACCAAAGACAAATATCATATGATTTTACTTATATGTGGAATCTAAAAAACAATATAAATGAACAAATAAAATAGAAACAAACTCACAGATACAGAGAACATTTTGATGGTTCCCAGATTGGAGGGGGAGTTGAAGGGATGGACATGAGAAGGAAGGGGATTAAGAAGTACAAATTGGAAGTTGTAAAATAGTCATAGGGTTGTAAAGTATAGCATAGGGGAGTATAGTCAATAATATTGCAATAATTATTTATGATGTCAGATGGGTCCTAGGTTTATTGGGATGTTTACCTTGTAAGTTATATAAATATCTAATCACTATGTTGTACACCTGGAACTAATATAATATTGTATATCAACTGTAATTGAAAACTAAAAAATGATTTTAAAAAGAAGTAAATACATAGTTTCTTCTTTTGAGAACCCCAGTGTCGTGGGGCGAGCAGACAAACAGAATGACATGTACAGCTGAAAACTGCTATGGCCAAGGTGCCTCCGGCTGTTGGACTGCAGAGCTGAGAGCAGACGTGGGGAGTTAGGGGAGGCTTCTTGCAGGGGGAGCCCCTTGACACTAATCTGAAGAGTAACAGCTCAGTGAGGAGGGCTGGGGAATGAGAGAGAGAGAGAGAGAGATCCGGAGAACTACAGATGACTTGGAAGGTTTGGTGGGAACGTGGGCTGTGTGTTCGGGAGTTGCAGGAGATCAGGATGTAGAATCCATGAAGTGCCAGATTACAAAGAACCTCCAGTACTGAGTGAAGAAATCTGAACTTTACTTTGAATACTGTGAGGACTGTTGCAAGCTTAGCACTTAGTGCGAAGGAGTTGAGGAGGTTTAGTGGTGAGAAAATGAGCAGAGGGTGAGATAGCATTTATGAAGCAACCTCTGCTGTCCAGCTGGTGTTAATTTACACCTTACTCATCTTTCACGTTTGGGGCTCTTCTCTGCCAGTTCATGTATTTGCAGGCTGGATTTACAAAGTTCCTGCGTTTTTTGCCTTTGTTTTGCACTCTTACCCAGTGACTCCACAGCTCATGTTTAATGATAATGTTGCAACTGAATTGCTGTAAGGATAAAATATGAGTCTGGTGACGGGAACATTTCTTTCTGTTTCGGTTGCATTCTCAGCAGAGAGAGGGAGGGCGAGGGCTAGGATTACCGTTGTTTCTCACTGCCTGTTCTCACAGGGTGCTTGAGTTAATCAGAACCCAGTTCCCAGCCAGTGCAGACTTGCCCTTCCCTCCCAGAGTTTTCTTTCTTGACTGTGGTCATCCAGGAATGCATTAGGTGATGACTGGGGAGATTGAGAGGATTAGGGAGAGCAGAGAAACAAAGCATGAATTATCGCAGTTGCTGCATGGGTGTGGTCCTCTCCATCTCTCGGTCTGAATTCCAAACACACCTCTCACCAGGTTCATAGACAGTACAATAGGGTCATTGTGAGGTGGGCGGGAGGCAGTGAGTCAAAAGGTCTTCTTGAGGTGCAGTGGGCGGGGAGAGATCCTCGCTGCCTTCACTGGAGCTGGGCCCAGAGCTGTTGATGGAATGGCTAGCTTCATGATCCTTTGTATACAGGGGTGGGCAAACGTAGGTTTACAGAGGTGAGTCTGAGAAACTCAGAGTAGACTACAAGAAGGTGAACAATGAAGCCTGGCAGTTGGAGCACTTATGAGATCGTACCTAGGTGTACTGTGCCACTCTGGCATTCTTCTGAGTTAATAAAGCTATTGTAATGATCATAACTGCATGTCTTTTTCCATATGGACAACTGTAAACCTACTTTTGCACCCCCTTTATTTGCATGGCTATATAGTTCATTGATGGATTCTCTATTTGCTTATTTTTCTCTTTTCATGTCTCCAGTTCTTGTTTTATGTATCCCATGCCTTGCTTTATTTATTTGAACATTTTAAAGATATATTAAAGTCTATTTCCATTTCTTTCTCCTATTACTTGGGTGCAAGGTCTCTCATCTGTTGCATTTACTCATAGTCCCCATGTGCAGTGTACTGTGTGTCTGCAAGCCCATTTTAGGGGGATTTAGCTTCTGTGGAAATCCTCCATGTGGCCAGATGTGTCTCCATAAGGTGGTTTGCATTTCCCTAGGGTTTTATGGTGCTGACTGCTCCGTAGTAAGCGCTCTGGAGCACTTTTTAGATCATTTCTTAGCCTGGGGTTTTGGTACCAGGGAGCAGTGTGTGTGTGAGCCCGTGCCCTCAGGAGGCACAAGGTCAGCGCTCTGATTTCTGTCAGATGACTTTGCCCCGCCCCCCTCCCGCGATCATTCTGAGTCTTGTCTGGGGTGGTGGACTGAGCTTTCAGTCTTCATCGCTGACAAGGCAACTCTTCCGCTTGGAGTTCGGATCCTGTTCTCCACTGTAGTCCAGGGACACACGGCCTCAACTAGGCATGCTCTTCCAGCTGTGCGTTCCCCTTTTGGTTTCAGCATCTGGATATTTCTCTTTCTGCTTTGAACTGACCAAGTATTTAAACTCTTTTTGTGGGGGTAGGTGTTCCATTTTATCCAGCAGTGGGAAAGGGGGTTTGCTGTATCTACTCCATGCTTGATCTTGATAGAATTCCTAGCATCATGGTCCAAATCTTTATTGAAAGAAACGTATTTTTCCTTAGTAAAAAATAAAATAAATAAAACTACATTGGAGGAAAAATAGGGACAACCATAACAGTGTAAAAAATAAAAAATAAAGTTAAAAAAGGGAAAAAATTGGGATTTGATTGAGCAATGATTTCTTGGCTATAATACCAAAACCAGAGACACTAAAAACATAGATAAATTATACTTCATCAAAATTAAAAACTTTTGTGCATCAAAGGATGCTATCAACAGAGTGAAAATCGACCCAGAGTAGGGGAAAAATTTGCAAATCATGTATCTGGTATATGATTAATATCTAGAATTCCAACAACTCAATAACAAAAAAAACAACCCAATTTAGAAATGGGCAGCTACCAAATTATATACATAAATTATGTATGATTGTTTTATATACCAATTATACATATAGCTGGAAAACAATGGGCAAAGCTCTCTAATAGATATTTTTCCAATGAAGATATATAAATGGCCAATAAATACATGAAAAAATGCTAAACATCACTAATTATTAGGGAAATACAAATCAGAAGAACAATGAGATACCACTTCATGACCACTAGGATGACTCTTATAAAACAAACAAACAAACAAAAATACAACAAAAAGCCCTAGAAAATAATAAGTGTTGATGAGGATGTGGAGAAATGGGGCCCTTGTACATTGCTGGTGGGAGTGTAAAGTGGTGCGGCTGTTGTGGAAAATGATATGGCGGTTCTTAAAAAATTGAACATAGAATTTCCGTAGGATTTGGTAATTCCACTTCTGGGTGTTCATCAAAAGAGCTAAGAGCAGATATTTTGTGCACCCACGTTCATAGCAGCATTATTCCCAGTAACCAGAATGTGGAAGCAATTCAAGTGTCCACTGATGGGTGAATGGAAAAACAAAATGTGGCATACAACTCTAATGGAATGTTATTGACCCTTAAAAAGCAAGGAAATTCTGGCACATGCTATAACCATAGTCAAATTCACAGAGACAGAAAATGGATGTGGTTAACGGGAATGGGAAAAGGGTAAAAATGAGGAGTGATTTTTTTTTGTATGGCCTTCCTCTGTATTTGGCCTGAAAATATCGGATTTGAAACTTTTTAAAATTTAGCTGACAGTATTCAACAATTAATATCTGTAATTGTGGAGTGTTTTTATTTGCTTAGGGAGCTTTAAATACATTAATATGGAATTATTAATATTAAAAAAATCTGCCAGGTTTCCTCTGAGATACACAAGGTTTTACCTACATTTCACACCACAAATTCATGCAGAATTTTTATCTGCAAGGTAAAGTTCAAGAAAAATTAAAAGGACCCGTCTATTCCAAAGTGGAAACAAAAGAATTTCCTTGTTTTGGCTTTGCCTCTACTAAAACATACAGAAAATTTAGGAGTTAAGGGAGGATGACATTTATAGAGTTCATTTATGTAAAACCTAAAATCCACATTTACAAAGATATTTTGTCCATTGCAGGTATTCCATAAGAAGGATAGGGTGCTGTTCTACACCCATGGTATTTCTAATCTCTTTAAGACCCATACTGAAATTCTTTTCTGTATGAAACATTTTTTGTTGTTTATGCTATTTAGTTGCCCAATCCCCCCTCCTTGGCTCCCTCTACTCGGCCAGCCCCCACTTCCATAGTCAGTCCCCACATAGTTGTCCATGTCCATGGATCCTTCACATGTGTTCTTTGACTAATCCCTTCACCTTCTTTCAAAGTCCCCAACTCCCTTCTCCCCTCTTATAGCTGTCATAGCTGTCATTTTATTATTCCATGATTCTATGCCTCTGGTTCTATTTTGCTCATTACTTTATTTTGTTCATTAGTTTCCTCTTATAAGTGAGATCATATGGTATTTGTCTTTCACTGCCTGGCTTATTTCACTTAGCATAATAGTCTCCAGTTCCATCCATGTTGTCGCACAAGGTAAGTGCTTCTTCTTTATTTTCTGCTGCCTATTTTTCCATTGTGTAAATGTACAACAGTTTTTTAACCCACTGACCTACTGATGGGCACTTACGCTGTTTCAAAATATTGGCTACTGTAAGTAGCACTGCTATGAATTCCTTTGAATTGGTGTTTTGGGATTCTTAGGGTATATCCTAAGCAGTGGAATTGCTGGGTCAAAAGACAGTTCCATTTTTAATTTTTTGAGGAAATTCCATACTGTTTTCCACCGTGGCTGGATACCGAGTTTCAGTCAGGGAAGATGAAGAAGTTCTGGAGATGGATGGTGGTGATGGTTATGCAACAGTGTGAATTTATTTAATGCTTTTGAACTACATACAAATGGTTAAAATGTTAAATTTTATTTAACCACAGTAAGAAAAAATTCTTTTTCAATAAATTAAGAATATATGAGGTCTGTCCAGAGAAAGTCCAGCCAGGGAGATCGGACTGGAATGTGCATATGTGAGCAATGATGACTTCACTGTTCTAGTTAGTTGGAGTGGTAGAGGCTGTTGAGTGAGCATGTGTACTGTGTGGCTGTCTCATTCAAAATGACTGAGTGAGTAGAGTGATTAATCTGCATCAAATACTGCATTAACCTTGAAGATTCCTCCATGGAAACTATTCAGATGATTCAAAAGGCTTTAGCTGTGTGCAACTGGTGACTGGCAGTTTCATCACAACAACGTGCCACTCATGCATCACATCTCATGCAGAGTTTTTGGCAAAACATCAAATCACCCAAGTGACTCAGCCCTCCTATAGCCCAGATTTGGTGCCCTGTGAATTCTGGCTTTTCCTAAAACTAAAATCACCTTCGAAAGGGAAGAGATTTCAGACTGTTGATGAGATTTAGGAAAATACAATGCGGCAGCTGATGGTGACTGGGGGAACTGTGTGAGGTCCCAATGCACCTACCTTGAAGGGGACTGAGGCATCATTGTCCTATGTACAATGTTTCTTATAGCTTGTATCTTCTTCAATAAACGTATCTATTCTTCATATTACATGGCTGGATACCTTCTGGACAGACCTCATATACTAAAAATAAGTCTACCTGCATTAGTGTTGGCACTTTACTCTGCAGCAGGAGGAGTAACTACGTGGTAGGTAAGTACTGATCTCATCTTTCTACAATGAGATGGATATTCTCCTTGCTCCTCCAGATGCAGTGTCTTCTCCCCCTTCTCCTTCTTCCTTTTCCTCTTCTTCTTCCTCCTCTTCCTCTTCTTCCTCTCCTTCTTTTCCTCTTTCTCCTCCTTCTAATGTTTCTTCCTTTGGTTGGCTTTGCTATTTGGGAATTTGGAACCACTTGGAAGATGGACTTCCCTGCAGAATCTTAAATATTTTTCCTATGCCACAGGGCTTACATGATCAATGAGCCCCTGGAAAGAGAAGACAGGTGTGTAATTCGCTTTGTTGAATATGGAGTTTAAATAGCTTTTATTTTTATATTAACTGGACTTCCCCAAACTGGGTCCTGCTTATTACCAGAAAGAGTTCTTGGTGATTTTCTCTGTCCCTAATTTCCCTAAAGACTCAAAGAGCCAGGCCAGCATGTGGAAGGGAAAAGAGGGTAAACAGAGCCAGGAATGACTCCAACCCCCTTCCTATCTCCTGCACTCCCAGGAGCATCCCATATCCAGTCAGGGAGAGAGGGAGGGAATTTTTCTTCATTCTTTATATTCTTGGTCCCACTAAAACACATGAAAGCAGACAGCTTGGCTACTCCTTCACCTTTAAGGGGTGGCAAGGGATCTTTCCTTTTTCTCAAACAAAAAAGGCCATTGATTTTGGGTTTTGCTAAGGGAGAAAGAAAAAGTTTAAGGAGAGCAGGAAAGAAGTCAGAAGGAGCCAAAGTCTCATAGAAGGGCACTGGGGTTGGCTCAAGGATCCTTCTGATTCTGAAATTTCATTGCTAGCCAGACACCAAGGATCTCTGTAAAGCTAAAGAAGAGCCCCCCCTGCCCCCGCCCCTGCCCAGGATGTTCAGGGCTTCATCTAAATGCTTAATGCATTTTTCTCCACACACCTGGCATGAGGCATTCCAGTTCTTACAGACTGCAGTACAAAGAGCATAATCTTATTGATACAGGGTTGTGAGATTGAATAAGCCACAATAATCAAAACTTTTTCCACTTCATACCAAATCTGGTTGCTCATGGCCCACCAAGAAGCTGGATGATATCTGTCTATTTGCTTTGGTTAATAGCCAGGTGTGAACAAGAGATCCCAAACTGGAAGACAAAGACCAAACCAAAGAGGATCATGTAAAAGAATAGCAGCACTCAGTAGTGGTTGACAGCACCCCCAGTCCGGCCACAGCAGTGAGAAGAAGGAAGACTCCCATAGCAATGACCCCTTCAATGACGTGGATGCTGTACACCAGGCCCCACGCAGCCACTCCAATGAGCAACAAGCCTGCCAGCTTGAGCTTTATCCATCACTGAAGTTCACAGGAAGGAGGGATGGGCCTTTGTGCTTACAGCCCCACGCTCATTCTCCCAACCCCCAGACAAACCCTTGGATCACCAGAGATCCACTTACTATGCTTCTTTGCCCTGTTCAGCCATCCAGATGTGTTGGTCCATGGGAAAAACTTGCAGAAGATTAAAAGGTAGGAAGACAGAAAAATCAGTATTTATTCCTCTGGCTCCCTTCTACCTCTTGTGGTCTGAGAGTGGCTACATTTCTATACCCAAGACCACAGCTTCTCTGAGGAACTCCTCTCCCTTGCCTATGGCTCTTGCTGGCTTCCAGTAACTGCTCCCTTGCTTTGCCCAGTGAGGCCTGGCCCAGCTAATAGCTTCCTAATTTTGCGAGTCCCTAGTGTTCCGTCATCTCTTTGTTGTTTCTGTTATCCCTGTCCAAACCTTTGTAATACCCTCTTTTTCCCCCAATAAAAGTTGAATTTTAAGAATATAAAGACTCAAAGAGCTGTAATAGCCTCTTTATTAAGGTTTCTTCATTGACCATGCTGAGTGTGCTTGTCTTTCCTGTGGGTCCCTGACTGGTATACACAGTGCCCCAAGTCTGATTTTATAGCATTATCTATTTTTTCAGACCTATTATATGCTGGGCATCACATTAAATACTAGTGGTACAATGATACACTTAACTGGTACCCTGTTTTTGGGTTCAAAGTCAAATTGGGGAAGGCAAGTAAAAACACCATGATAATACAGTGATCACAGTGATAAGTGCTATGATAGAGGAACAGAGTGCTGTAGAAACATCAAATAAGACCATTAAAACTAGACTTGGGTAGTGGGGGCGATGGGGGGAGGGAAGGCTGTCGGGATGACTTCCTGGGTGGGCTCACACTTGTGCTGCTCTACAGGACAAGTAGGAAGAGGCAGAGAGCGGGCAAAGGGCTTTCAGGGCAATAAGAAGAGATTATGAAGGCACAGAGGCACAACACTCAGCTATCAGTTCAGGAGTGTTTGGCTGGGGAGAAGAAGCAGTCGTGGTGAGAACGGGAAGCGAGGCTGGAGAGTGGGGCGGGGACAAGGCCATGAAGGCCCTTGAGTGCCCCAGGACTAGTATAGATTCCACCCTGCAGGTTCAGCACAGCCAGTGTCTGGTTTTAACTGTGGGAGTGACACCATTAAGATTGCCTTAAAAAACTCCTTTGTCACAGGGTGGAGAAAGGAGTGGAGGAGGTCAAATTGGGGGCAGGGAGGAGTCAGAGAGCTGATTGCAAAATGGTAGAGGCTGTCTTTTCGGAAGGGTAGGGTATGATAGTTGGCTGGTTGGAAGAAAAAAATCCATTGGTATGGGTATTTGTAAAAATGATAATATTTCAAATATTTACTTAAAACATGTACATTTACCAATATTTCTTTTTTATTTTTATTTATTTTTAAATTTTATTTTAATGATTGTTCAAGTACAGTTTTCTCCCCTTTACTCCCAATCAAACTAACTTTCTTGAATAAATCACATTGATAAAGACTTTAATTTTTTTTTTTAACTGGAGAATTTAAAGGTACTTGTGAGGCAGTCTGAGTGAAAGATACTTCTAGATATTTATGAGTTTTCCTCCATTTGTTTACAGTTATCTCAGCTACACCGATAGTGACCTTCGGTGAATTTCTCTGATCAAGTCTTTACAGAATTCAGTTTGGCTTTCATCAAGACAAGAACTACCTTTCTGTAGCCATGTTTTATTGGTATATAGACTGCTTAATTAAATTACTGGTTACACGAACAAGTACAACTAATGCAAACAGGTTTGGGCAAACACAAATACATGCTCAGTGAACATGTGATT